>CANTAL010000130.1:600000-864488 GCA_947650365.1 Chamaelirium japonicum | reverse complement strand
TTCGTACGAACCATTCTAATTCATTCGTACGATCTATTCTATTTCATTCATACGATCCATTCTTACTTATTCGTACGATCCATTCTAATTCATTCGTCCGATCCATTCTAATTCATTCGCACGAATGTATCCATTCTAATTCATTCGTACGATCCATTCTAATTCATTCGTACGATCCATTCTAATTCCTTCGTACGATCCATTCTAATTCATTCGTACGATCCATTCCAATTCATTCGTACGATCCATTCTAATTCATTCGTATGATCCATTCTAATTTATTCGCACGAATGTATCCATTCTAGTTCATTCGTTCGATCCATTCTAATTCATTCGTACGATCCATTCTAATCCATTCGTACGATCCATTCTAATTCATTCATATGATCCATTCTAATTCATTCATACAATCCATTCTATTTCTTTCACACGATCCATTCTAATTCATTCGTAGGATCCATTCTAATTCATTCGTACAATCTATTCTATTTCATTCGTACGATCCATTTTTACTCATTCGTATGATCTATTCTAATTCATTCGGATGAATGTATCCATTCTAATTTATTCGTACGATCCATTCTAATTCATTCGTACGATCCATTCTAATTCATTCGAACGATCCATTCTAATTCATTCGTACGATCCATTCTTACTCATTCGTACGATCCATTCTAATTCATTCGTACGATCCATTCTAATTCATTCGCACTATCCATTCTAATTCATTCGTACGATCCATTCTAATTCATTCGTATGATCCATTCTAATTTATTCGTTCAAATATATCCATTCTAATTCATTCCGTACGATCCATTATAATTCATTCGTACGACACATTCTAATTCATTCGTACGAATGTATCCATTCTAATTCATTTGTACGATCCATTCTAATTCATTCGTACGATCCATTCTAATTCATTCGTACGATCCATTCTAATTCATTCGTACGATCCATTCTAATTCATTCGCACGAATGTATCCATTCTAGTTCATTCGTACGATCCATTCTAATTCATTCGTATGATCCATTCTAATTCATTCGCACGATCCATTCTAATTCATTCGTACGATCAATTCTAATTCATTCGCACGAATGTATCCATTCTAATTCATTCGTTCGATCCTGAATTAGAATGGATCGTACGAATGAATTAGAATGGATACCTTTGTGCATATGAATTAGAATGGATTGTACGAATGAATTAGAATGGATCATATTAATGAATTAGAATGGATCGTACGAATGAATTAGAATAGATCGTATGAATGAATTAAAATGGATCGTACGAATGAATTGGAATGGATCGTACGAATGAATTAGAATGGATCGTACGAATGAATTAGAATGGATACATTCGTGCGAATGAATTAGAATGGATACATTCGTGCGAAAGAATTAGAATAGATCGTATGAATAAATTAGAATGGATCCTATGAATGAATTAGAATGGATCGTGCGAATGAATTAGAATGGATCGTACGAATGAATTAGAATAGATCGTACGAATGAATTAGAATGGATCGTACGAAGGAATTAGAATGGATCGTACGAATGAATTAGAATGGATATATTCGTGCAAATGAATTAGAATGGATCGTATGAATGTATTAGAATGGATCGTATGAGTGAATTAGAATGGATCATACGAATGAATTAGAATGGATCTTACGAATGAATTAGAATGGATCGTACGAATGAATTAGAATGGATCGTACGAATGAATTAGAATGGATACATTCGTGCGAAGGAATTAGAATGGATCGGACGAATGAATTAGAATGGATCGTACGAATGAATTAGAATGGATCATACGAATGAATTAGAATGGATCGTACGAATAAATTTGAATAGATACATTCGTCCGAATGAATTAGAATGGATTATACGAATGAGTAAGAATGGATCGTACGAATGAAACAGAATAGATTGTACGAATGAATTAGAATGGATTCGTACGAATGAATTAGAATGGATACATTCGTGCGAATGAATTAGAATGGATCGTACCAATGAGTAAGAATGGATCGTACGAATGAAATAGAATGGATTGTGCGAATGAATTAGAATGGATCGTACGAATGAATTAGAATGGATCGTACAAATGAATTAGAATGGATCGTACGAATGAATTAGAATGGATACATTCGTGCGAATGAATTAGAATGGATACATTCGTGCGAAAGAATTATTATAGATCGTATGAATGAATTAGAATGGATCCTATGAAAGAATTAGAATGGATCGTGCGAATGAATTAGAATAGATCGTACGAATGAATAAGAATGGATCGTACGAATGAATTAGAATGGATCGTGCTAATGAATTAGAATTGATCGAACGAATGAATTAGCATGGATCGTGCTAATGAATTAGAATGGAACGTACGAATGAATTAGAATGGATCGTGTGAAAGAATTAGAATGGATTGTATGAATGAATTAGAATGGATCGTACAAATGAATTAGAATGGATCGTACGAATGAATTAGAATGGATACATTCGTGCGAATGAATTAGAATGGATACATTCGTGCGAAAGAATTAGAATAGATCGTATGAATGAATTAGAATGGATCCTATGAAAGAATTAGAAT
Organism: Chamaelirium japonicum; assembly: GCA_947650365.1. Classification (NCBI taxonomy): domain Eukaryota; kingdom Viridiplantae; phylum Streptophyta; class Magnoliopsida; order Liliales; family Melanthiaceae; genus Chamaelirium; species Chamaelirium japonicum. Next base: position 861,889 of record CANTAL010000130.1, on the reverse strand, counting down.
GGATCGTGCGAATGAATTAGAATAGATCGTACGAATGAATAAGAATGGATCGTACGAATGAATTAGAATGGATCGTGCTAATGAATTAGAATTGATCGAACGAATGAATTAGCATGGATCGTGCTAATGAATTAGAATGGAACGTACGAATGAATTAGAATGGATCGTGTGAAAGAATTAGAATGGATTGTATGAATGAATTAGAATGAATTCGTACGATCCATTCGAATTCATTCGCACGATCCATTCTAATTCATTCATACGATCCATTCTAATTCATTCATACAATCCATTCTAATTCTTTCACACGATCCATTCTAATTCATTCGTAGGATCCATTCTAATTCATTCGTACAATCTATTCTATTTCATTCGTACGATCCATTCTTACTCATTCGTATGATCCATTGTAATTCATTCGGACGAATGTATCCATTCTAATTTATTCGTACGATCCATTCTAATTCATTCATACAATCCATTCTAATTCATTCGTACGATCCATTCTTACTCATTCGTATGATCCATTCTAATTCATTCGTGCGATCCATTCTAATTCATTCGTACGATCCATTCTAATTCATTCGCACAATCTATTCTAATTCATTCGTACGATCCATTCTAATTCATTCGCACAATCTATTCTAATTCATTCGTACGATCCATTCTAATTCATTCGTACGATCGTACGAATGAATTAGAATGGATCGTACGGAATGAATTAGAATGGATTGTATGAATGAATTAGAATGGATACATTCGTGCGAATGAATTAGAATGGATCATACGAATGAGTAAGAATGGATCGTACGAATGAAATAGAATGGATTGTACGAATGAATTAGAATGGATCGTACAAATGAATTAGAATGGATCGTACGAATGAATTAGAATGGATCATACGAATGAGTAAGAATGGATCGTACAAATGAAATAGAATGGATTGTACGAATGAATTAGAATGGATCGTACGAATGAATTAGAATGGATCGTGTGAAAGAATTAGAATGCATTGTATGAATGAATTAGAATGGATCGTATGAATGAATTAGAATGGATCGTGCGAATGAATTCGAATGGATCGCATGATCCATTCGAATAGAATGGATCGTATGAATGAATTAGAATGGATCGGGCGAGTGAATTAGAATGGATTGTAGGAATGAATTAGAATGGATCATACGAATGAATTAGAATGAATTAGAATGGATCGTACGAATGAATTAGAATGGATCGTACGAATGAATTAGAATGGATTATACGAATGAATTAGAATGGATCATACGAATGAGTAAGAATGGATCGTACGAATGAAATACAATGGATTGTACGAATGAATTAGAATGGATACATTCATGCGAATGAATTAGAATGGATCGGACGATTGAATTAGAATGGATCGTACGATTAATTCGAATTCATTCGTATGATCCATTCTAATACATTCGTATGATTCATGCTAATTCATTCGCATGATCCATTCTAATTCATTCGTACGATCCATTCTTATTCATTCATACGATCCATTCTAATTCATTCGCACAATCCATTCTAATTCATTCGTACAATCCATTCTAATTCATTTGTATGATCCATTCTAACTCATTCGGTGGATCCATTCTAATTCATTCGTACGATCCATTCTAATTCATTCCCATGATCCATTCTAATTTATTCGTACCATCCATTCTAATTCATTCGTACGATCTATTCTAATTCATTCGCACGAATGTAACCATTCTAATTCATTCATACGATTCATTCTAATTCATTCGTATGAGCTATTCTAATTCATTCGTACGATCCATTCTAATTCATTCACACAAATGTATCCATTCTAATTCATTCATACGATCCATTCTAATTCATTCGTACGATCCATTCTAATTCACTCATACGATTCATTCTAATACATTCATACGATCCATTCTAATTCATTTGCACGAATATATCCATTCTAATTCATTCGTACGATCCATTCTAATTCCTTCGTACGATCCATTCTAATTCATTCGTACGATCTATTCTATTTCATTCGTACGATCCATTCTTACTCATTCGTACGATCCATTCTAATTCATTCGTCCGATCCATTCTAATTCATTCGCACGAATGTATCCATTCTAATTTATTCGTTCGATCAATTCTAATTCATTAGCACGATCCATTCTAATTCATTCGTACGATCCATTCTAATTCATTCGCACGATCCATTCTAATTCATTCATAGGATCCATTCTAATTCATTCATACGATCTATTCTAATTCTTTCGCACGAATGTATCCATTCTAATTCATTCGTACGATCCATTCTAATTCATTCGTACGATCCATTCTAATTCATTAATATGATCCATTCTAATTCATTCGTACGATCCATTCTAATTCATATGCACAACGGTATCCATTCTAATCCATTCGTAGGATCCATTCTAATCCATTTGTACGATCCATTCTAATTCATTCGTACGATCCATTCTAATTCATTCGCTCGAATGTATCCATTCTAATCCATTCGTACGATCCATTCTAATCCATTCGTACGATCCATTCTAATTCATTCGCATGAATGTAACCATTCTAATTCATTCATTTGATCCATTCTAATTCATTCGTACGATCCATTCTAATTCATTCGTCCGATCCATTCTAATTCATTCGCACGAATGTATCCATTCTAATTCATTCGTACGATCTGTTCGGGGGATGTTTTCGCTGGTCCGTGCGGGCTACCTGCAAGACGAAGAAAAAGCGTGAGAACGGCTGGCTCCCGTAGGAGCGCAGACCCTCCGACGCTCAAGTCAGTCTCAGGTGCACAACGACGAGCTTTTGTGGACCAAAGTGGTAGGGAAAAGGTTTTCGAACCTGTACTATGGAGCTTGGGGGTGAGCATTTATAGCAATCGGCGGCCTACCGTGGCCCGACACGTGGAGATTCTTTCAGAGCCTTCTAGACCCCCACGATCCGGCTCGCGTGGGTCTCTAACAGTCCTTGGTACTCACGCCCTGACATTCTTTGTCGTCAAGCCTGCCAGGCGGTTTGAGTGGGGAAGAGCACCTTTCTTGTTGCTGTCAGCTGGCTATTCTGGAATATTCAAGTCTGGGAGGTCTTCGGGCACTGTGGGCGACCTCCGGTGGGAAGCCAGGGCGAGCTTGCCCTCCATTGCTCTGCCTTCTCTTCCATATCTACCAAGAGTCGGACCTCGCGGGAGCGACCTCTTCGATAAACTGGGGAGTTCTGGCGAGCTTGGGCGAGCTCCTGAGCGAGCTTGGGCGAGCTCCTGAGCGAGCTTGATCGAGCTCCTGAGCGAGCTTGGGCGAGCTCCTGAGCGAGCTTGATCGAGCTCCTGAGCGAGCTTGATCGAGCTCCTGAGCTAGCTTGGGCGAGCTCCTGAGCGAGCTTGGGCGAGCTCCTGGGCAAGCTTGGGCGAGCTCCTGAGCGAGATTGGGGCGAGCTCCTGCATGAGCTAGGGGCGTTTGTGGTGCCGGTATCTTTATATGCATGACGGTCTAACTCCCGCTGCCATCTCCAGCGAACTCCTGTGCGAGATTGGGCGTGCTCCTGGGCGAGCTTTTAGCCTAAGGTCCCTTCAGCCCAATGTGGATCTCGCTCCCTGTCAAGGTGATTTGGCGAGCGCGGATGGGGGGGTGCGAACTCCAGGGCAGATTTCAGCTACCCCCAACATTACCCCCTCCTGAGGGAGCGACCAAGGAGACTTTGGCGCTTGCTCAGGAGTCTTATTGCGCACGCCGGTCGAATTGGGAGTTCTAGTCATTTGCGACCTCCACCTGGGGAGATGCGGGCACCAACTGTGGGCAGTCTGCGCCGAGAGCTTTGACTGTCAGTATTTCACAAACGCTGGGCGGACCGCGAGCATCAGCCACGAGCGATCTCCTTCCGGTGCGAGCTTGTCACACGTGGCCAGGGTCTGCTTCGGGCGAGCTTGGGCACCAGTCGTGGGCGATCTGCGTCGAGAGTTTTGACTCCCAGTATCTCACAAACGCTGGGCGGGCTGCGAGCATCAGCCACGAGCGATCTCCTTCCGGTGCGAGCTTGCCACACGCGGCCAGGGTCTACTTCTGGCGAGCTTGGGCACCAGCTGTGGGCGATCTGTGTCGAGAGTTTTGACTCCCAGTATTTCACAAACGCTGGGCGGGCCAGGAGCGTCAGCCACGAGCGATCTCCTTCCGGTGCGAGCTTGTCACACGCGGCCAGGGTCTGCCTCGGGCGAGCTGCGGGCACCAGCCTTAGGCGATCTTGTGGCTCGGGTATCGCTCCAAATCTCCAACGGTCGCTTCATCTTAAATGCGGTGCGAGGCTCGATGTTGATACAATGAATCTCATCATGAGATCCCGATCGGCGCGAGACACGTGTCTCCTTCTCATTTGTTCCTTTTTCTGCCAATAAAGGACAGCGTCGGCGCCGGCGCAGCCTTTTCCCACGCGTGGTCCACATGGCACTGCCTGATTGGAAAAAGGCGAGTTGTCGCTTCAATCGTCGGCGTGTCGCCTCGTTGGGCGTGCTCGAGTATTAACTGTGGCCCGATTCACCTGCCTCTCACTTGCCTATAAATAGGGGACGGGGGGCGATTTTTTACTGCTGCGTGAAAAACAACTCTCCCTTCCTTCTTTGCTTTCAGCTCGCAGCTCGCTAGCGCCCTCTTGCTCATGGCTTCCTCTGCTGCTGCTGCTTCTTCAGCCGCTGCGTCCTCCCGAGAGGGGCCTCTCAATGTTGCCCCTATCTTGGTGCGGGCTCCGGGCTCAGGGGAAGAGGCACCTCCGAAGGAGCCCGCCGTCGTTTGGCTCAATGACATCGGGGGTGCGCCCATCCCCGATAGTCTGCGAACCACGGTGGGCATTCCCCAAGAGCTCGCCATTCTTCCTCTTCCGAGCTCCGGGAGGCCGCTCTCGGGGACCGTGGTCTCCGTGGGGCAGATATGGTCAGGGCTCCGGCTGCCACTGAACCATCTGGCCAGCGAGCTCCTGGAACTGGCGGGCTTATGCCCCGCCCAGCTTCCGAGAAACTCGTGGGGGATCCTCTATGGGCTTGCTCGCATCGAGGAAGCCCTAAACGCGAGGATCCCCTAGCCTACCTCCTGAAGAAGTGGTTCCTCAAACCGGGACCCATCTTCAACGAGGTAGACTGTGGTCAGTTCTACCTCACGGGCCGCTCCGGCGAGGTGCTTTCGTTCGCCGCCGTCGAGAACAAGGACCGGTACTGGAAAGCCTACCCGTTCGTGATCGACGGCGAGTGGCGAGGTCCTCGAGCCGGTGTCCCATCTCTTCCCGGCAGACCGCCTCTCCTTGTCTTCAAGGAGATCGCGGAATACCGGGCAAAGGGGAAGAAATGCATCGCCGCAGCCCGCGAGAGATTGCTCGACGAGGCGATTCTGGACTTCCTCGGGGGTCGAACCCTCGAGAAAGTCCTCCCACCGGACTTTTCCTTCCTCTGGAAGGATCTTCGGACCGGAACCATCACCACCCGGCAGAAGGTGATGCATAAGAAGGTCGCGGTCTCCCGGCGTGCTGCCGCGACCTCCACGGCGGCTCCCGCGACCTCCGCTACGGGGACCTCGGTGAAGAAGGGGAAGAAGCGGGCTTCCCCCATTCAGGTCGCCGACAAGGACACCCTCGAGATGCTCCACGAGGAGGATGTCGTGCCACCGCCGCCACCAGCCCGCGAAGCAGCCCCAGGTCAGGCGACCACCCTTTCTGTCATTTCTCCGAGGGCCCCAGTCCCGGAGCCTCGGCGATGTTGCATTTCCTTCGTCGAGCCCGAGGATCCGCGCGTCGAGCTTCTTCTCAGCATGGCGAAAGTGGAGTCCCCAATGGCTGAAGTGCTGATGCACGGATTCCCAGGTGACCTGACTAAAACTTTGTTTGTTGCGGTGATGAATCCAGAGGAGGGCGCCTCGCAAAAGAAGGCGAGGAAGAAGAAGACCCCTTCAGCCCGCCCATCGAGAGAGGACAACGCTGTTCGGGAGGCTCGCGAAGCCTTCCAACAGGTCCTCGAGGAGCGGAGGAAGGCCGCCCTTGCGGAGGCGGGCTTGGGATCAGCCGATGATCTCAGCACGACCTCCAGCTCCGACGACGAGGAGCGGGCTTCGGGAGATGAGCCCGCGACTGCAACTGCGGGGCCTCCCCCGCCCTTCGAGGGACCGGCTCCGCCGAGCTCAACCCTTCCACCTGCTCCGTGTAGGCTACCAGCGCCAGCCGCGCCTGCTCCCAGCATGCCTGTGCCCGCTGCTGCCAGCGCGCCCGCGCCCGCGCCCGCGCCCGAGCCCGCGCTTACTGCCCCCAACGCGCCTGCGCCCGAGCCCGTGCCTACTACCCCCAGCGCGCCTGCGCCCGAGCCTGCGCCTACTGCCCCCAGTGCGTCTGTGCCCTCTACTGCCAGCGCGCCCGCGCCCGTGCCCGCTGATTCCAGTGCACCCGCGCCCACACCCGCGCCTATGGCTCCCAGCGCGCCCGCGCCGGCCGCTTCCAGTGCGCCCGCGCCCGCACCCGCGCCTATGGCTCCCAGCGCGCCCGCACCCGAGCCCGCGCCGGCCGTTTCCAGTGTGCCCGCGCCCATACCCGCGCCCGCGCCTGCCGCTGCCAGCGCGCTTGCGCCCTCTGCTACCAGTGCGCCCTCTGCTCTCAAGGCTCCTATCCTCCCGGAGCTGGACGGGTTGGTCTACTGGTCTCCGGACCTGGGGGCCATCCTGGACGACCTTCCGAGCTCCAGCTCGGAGGCCTCGGAGCCAGACTTGCTCGGGCAAGGGGGAGCCACCGTGCCTCCCCTTACCAAGGAAGGGGGTGCCGGCGCTCAAGGGGGCGAGCCCGCCGCTACTGCCGTCGATGCGCCTTCCCCGGCTGCCCCAACCGAGGTGAGCCAGGCGGGCTCCTCCTCAGGCGACCCCGAGCGCGCCCCCTACTTCACGCGGGAAATCCTGGGGCGCAACATTTTCGCCCGGACTCCCTACATCGCCCTCATCAACCGGCTCCTCGAGGTAAGATTACCTTCACATTTCTCCACCTTAAATCCTTCCTAAGACTTTCTCTAACTGTTTCACCTTGGCGTAGGTGGAGCGGGTCAGCCGGGCCCTCGCCGATGAGGTCGCCGGCGTTGCGGGGGACACGGTTGCTCTCTACGATGACACTCTCTATAGCTCGGAGAGGAGAGTAGACGAGCACATCCACCAGCTTCACCAGGCGGACCGATCTGGCGAGCTCCGAGCTGAGGTGGACCGGCTGCGCCAGCAGGCCGCCTCTGTTGATACAGAGGTTGCCCAACTGCGCCAGCGGGCTGCTACTCTCACCACGGGGCTAGCCTCGGTCGAGGACGCTCGTGCTCGCGCCCTTGCTGACCTACAAGAGGCGACCAAAGCCAAAGAGGCCGCCCAGAAAGAGATCCTTGAGCTCCGCAGCCAGGTGGCGGCCTCCCGGGACGAGATCGCGGCACTGAAAGAGGCCCATCTTCGCGACCTCAACTCCCAGCAAGAGCGCCTCCAGTCGCAGCTGGGCGAGCTCCTCCAGAAGGGCACGCTGGACGCCATCAAGAAATACAAGACCGAAAGGTCGAAGAAGAGGAAGCGCGGCGACGACGAGGGCGCTGGCGCGGGCCCAGCCTAGGCTATATCTTTGTAACCCTGTTGTAATCTTTACGATAAATGCGATGAATAGAATATTTCTGAGCTCGCCTTTGTGTACTCTTCTGTGTTTCTTTTCTTTCTGCGAGTCCGCTCATGAGTCCGCTTTAGGAGTTTCGCAGCGATCTCGAGAGTGATACCCCGGGCAAGGCAACTAATTCGATTCAACCATTTTATTTTAAAATACATGCAAACGAAAAACTCGGCATGCTCGCTAAACCTAAATATAGTCCCTGAGCCCGGAAAAACGATAAGCGAACCAAAAGACTAAAAACTTCCCTACACTCAGAGACTTAAACCATTTTTATTTTTGAAAGAAACTAATAAGTGCTAGCTGCCCCCTGCCCGGTTAATTTCCCTCGATGATCCTGTTCAGCGGACTTGCCCTTTGAGGGGTATGCTCACGCCAGGATGCTTCCGTTCATGGCAGGTGAATGCGAAGGATCCCGGTTAGGTTTAGAGTCCACTAGGCAGCGGACTTCCCCGGGAATCTCAAGGTCGCCCACTGGCTGCCTCTGAGGATCCCGGTCTTGCTTTAAGTCCGCACAACGGCGGACTACCCTGGGAATCTCAAGGTCGCCCACTGGCTGCCTCTGAGGATCCCGGTCTTGCTTTAAGTCCGCACAACGGCGGACTGCCCCGGGAATCTCAAGGTCGCCCACTGGCTGCCTCTGAGGATCCCGGTCTTGTTTTAAGTCCGCACAACGGCGGACTGCCCCGGGAATCTCAAGGTCGCCCACTGGCTGCCTCTGAGGATCCCGATCTTGTTTTAAGTCCGCACAACGGCGGACTGCCCCGGGAATCTCAAGGTCGCCCACTGGCTGCCTCTGAGGATTCCGATCTTGTTTTAAGTCCGCACAACGGCGGACTGCACATTATAGATCATGCGGGCTCTTGCTGCGCCGAGCTTCCTAGTTAAATTCTTTGTTGAAACCCCCATCGCTCATTCATAACTTTTTCAGGAGTTGATTTACAAAATCCCTTGGTCTTATGCATAAAACTTGCGAAGGTGCAAAGCGTTCCAAGGTTGCTCTAACAGGTCGCCTCCAGCGGTCATCAACCGGTAAGCCCCCGAGCTTCCTGCTTCGTGTACTATGTAGGGGCCTTCCCAGTTCGCCGCGAGCTTTCCTGCATTAGGCTCTTGCGTGTTTGCGAACACCTTTCTCATCACCAGATCGCCAGCCTTGAATGCCCGGTGGCGGACTCTTTTGTCATAGGCACACTTCATTTCCTGTCTATATCCGGCGAGGTGTAGATTGGCGTGCTCTCGTCTTTCTTCGAGCTGATCGAGGGAGTCGGTGAGCAGTTTGTCGTTGTCGACCTCCTCCGACGCAAGCGTTCTTTCAGTGGGCAGCTCGGCTTCGATGGGTAGCACGGCTTCGCAACCAAAAGTGAGACTGAAAGGGGACTCGTTAGTTGAGCGACATGGAGTAGTGCGATAGGCCCACAAGACTCCATCGAGCTCCTGCTCCCACAATCCTTTTTTCCCTTCCAGCCTTTTCTTGAGGTTGTCTAGGATTACACGATTCGTAGCTTCGGCCTGCCCATTGCTTTGAGGGTACCTTGGGAACGAGAACCTTAGGTCGACTCCATATTCAACACAAAAGCTTCTGATCAAGCGATTGTCGAACTGGTGACCATTGTCGGTGATAAGTACCCGAGGCAGACCGAACCGGCAGAAAATATTCTTCCAAAGGAAGTCTCTCACTTGCTTTTCGCCTATCTTAGCTAGCGGGACCGCTTCCACCCATTTGGTGAAGTAGTCCATTGCCACTAAGATGAATTTCTTTTACCGGGCTGATACGGGGAAAGGTCCCACAATATCTAACCCCCATTGTTGAAACGGCCAGGGGCTCGCCAGAGGATGCAGTTCCTCTGCGGGCATATGATTTGTCGTGGTGTGCTTCTGGCATTGGATGCAGCTTTGTGCGATCTTCAAGGCATCTTGCTCCAGAGTGGGCCACCAGTATCCTTGCCTCCGTACTTTCGCAGCTAGAGACCGCCCACCAGCGTGGTTTCCCAGCTCGCCCGAGTGAATGCTATTCAAAACTTCTTCGGTCTCCGGGCTCTCGACGCAACGAAGATTTGGCCCGCCAAAGGATCTTCGAAAAAGGCGATCCCAGCGAATGAGGTAGCGCCCAGCGCATTTCTCCACTCGCCGGGCTTCCTCTCTATCCTCTGGAAGCTCGCCCTTCTGGAGAAAATGAAGAATGGGGGCGGTCCACCCGCCGGGTGGTACGTCGGTAGAGACTTGGTTAATAGCGGGCTCTATCAGTCGGAGCCGAGACTGATTCTGGACCTCGATGAGAATCTGGCGAGCTTCTGATGTTCCCAGCAGGGAGGCAGCGTTTGCCAATGCATCAGCTCGCCTATTATCGGCTCGAGGGATTTGCTCGAAAGAGATCTTTTTGAACTCTGCGGCCTTGCCCTTTACCAAATCCACATAGCCCGCCATTCGTGTATCCCGGGAGGCGTACTCTCCATTGATTTGGCAAATAATTCGCTGGGAATCGCTGAAAACCTTCAAGCGCTTGGCGCCTACCTCTTGAGCGAGCTCCAGACCAGCCAGCAACGCCTCATATTCTGCTTCGTTGTTGGTAGCAGCGAAATCCAGCCGGACTGATTTCTCAAGAATCACCGATTGAGCGATCAGTGCAACCCCGATCCCGGCCCCCAAAGCGTTGGAGGATCCATCGACGAATAATTCCCAGCCCGCCATCTCTGAATGCTTAGTTGGAGGAAGCTCGCCTTGGTTGTCCAAGAAGCTCGCCTTCCCAAGGTGTGCCTCAGTTGGCTCATCCTCCTGGTACTGGACTGGTTCTTCTATGGGGAAGTCCGCCAAGAAATCGGCGAGAGCCTGCCCTTTGACAGTAACTCGAGGGACATACTCCAAACTATAGGCGGTGAGCTCGGCGGACCATCGGTAGAGCCTGCCGGCCACCGAGGGTCTGGAGAGCGTGCTCTTTAGAGGGTGCTCCGTGATGACCTTGACAGGGTGCGCCGAGAAGTAGGGGTGAAGCTTTCTCGCGGTAAGGACCAAGGCTAATGTGACCTTCTTGATTGGTCGATACCGGAGCTCGGTAGGAAGCATTGTGTGGCTTACAAAGTAGACAGGCCGCTCCACCTTTGCTTCTTCCACAACAAGGACCCCGCTTACCGCATTCTCTGTGACCGCGAGATATACACCAAGCTCTGCGCCATCTTTTGGTGCTGCTAGGATTGGCGGGCTCGCCAGGTAGTCCTTGATCTTTTGAAAGGCGTGCTCGCACTTATCATCCCAACAAATGCTCGGTCCTTTTCGTAGTAGCTCGAAAAGAGGTCGGCAATTGTCTGAGGATTTGGAGATAAACCGATTGAGCGCGGCGATTCGCCCGCTCAATCTCTGGACTTCCTGCCGGGTTCTTGGTGCGGGCATTTCGACAAGTGCTCGGATTTGCCCAGGGTCGGCCTCGATCCCCCTGTGGGTGACTAGGTACCCTAGGAATTTTCCAGAAGTCACCCCGAATGCGCACTTCGCCGGGTTTAGCCTCATTTGATATTTCCTCAACACCTCGAAGGTTTTGCAGAGGTCGGCGACATGCCCCTCTCGTTCTCGACTTTTCACCAGGAGGTCATCCACATAAACTTCGACATTCCTGCCGATCTGACCCTTAAACATCTGAGTGACTAACCTTTGGTAGGTCGCTCCAGTGTTCTTAAGTCCAAAAGGCATCACGCGATAGCAGAATAGCTTCTGGTAGCCCGCCCCATAATAGAAAGCGGTCTTCTCTTGATCGTCGACGTGTAGAGGTATCTGGTTATACCCTGAATATCCATCCATGAAGGACAGGGCCTGGAACCCGACAGCTGCGTCGATCAGTGCGCCTATTCGTGGAAGTGGAAAACCATCCTTCGGGCATGCCTTATTGAGGTCGGAGAAGTCAATGCACACTCTCACCGCCCTGCTCTTCTTGGGGACCGCCACAATATTAGAGATCCACTCAGGGAAGTACACCTCGCGTATAAAGCCAGCCTGCTCTAGCTTGTCTATCTCCGCCGCCACTACGATGAACTTCGTAGCCGGTATGTGCCGAGCTTTTTGCTTGACCAGCAAGAATTCTTTCATGGTGTGCAGACGATGACAGGCGACCTCCGGGTCAATCCCATGCATGTCCGCGAAGCTCCAGGCGAATACGTCGCGGTATTCCCTGAGTATATCGGTTAGGGCCAGGACCTCACCCCTGGCTAGTGAGGTCCCGAGACTAACAATCCTTGGTCCGTCCTCGCTACCGATGTTGACTTCTTGTAGCGACTCGGCAATGGGAAAACTTCCTCCCCGGGATCCTGGTGGGCGACCTTTCTCCTCGAGCTCCATATCCGCACCGCTCCCACCCGAGGGTGAAGTAGGGGATTTAAGCGAGGAGACCCCTCTCGGGCTTTGAGGGAGCCCGCTCGAGGTGGGCATTAATTGCTAGGAGGGCACGGGCCTTTTGGCCTCGGCGACCTCAACGTCCGCGAGGTGAAAGACGTCCTGCTCGCACCTGGTAGCGGCGACCTGATCTCCTCGAATTACCACGACCCCTCCGTTTGTGGGAAACTTGAGGGCCTGGTGATTAGGCGAGGACACGGCTTTTATCTGCCTCAGCCAAGGTCGCCCTAGGATGGCATTGAAAGCGGACTGTCCATCTACCACCGCGAAGCGGACTTGACGCACCTCCGGGCCCACCGTTACGGTGAGGGTTATCTCCCCTACCACCTTAGCGACCTCGCCGGTGAAATCGGTGAGCGAGCCCGTTGAGGGAGACAAATCAATTTGTCTCAACCCCATTCGTTGGAAGGCCGACAAGAATAGGATGTCTATGGCACTTCCTGGGTCAACCAGGACCCGCCTTACTTCGATGTTCGCCATCATAAGGCGTATGACGAGGGGATCATTGTGGGGGGTAACCACCCCGGCCATGTCCTCTTCCGAGAACCAGATAAAGTCTCGGGCTTCTACCCTTGGTGTTTGGTGCAGTACAGGAGTTAGAGAAACGGAGAATACCTTCTGAGCCCGCTCCATCTCTCTAACTTGCCGCCGAACCTCGTTGCTGGATCTTGGGCCGTTCAGGCGCCCACTGATGGTGTGACAGACCGCCGGCCCTCCCGGGGGCGGTGGAGGCAGGACGGGCTCAGCGGGCCCCGGGCGATCTCCCTCCCGAGGAGCCCGTGCCGGTGTCACCTCGAACCTCCTTGGAGGCGAAATAAACTGATTCAAATGGCCCTGGGTGACCAAGTCCTTGAGGTAGTTCTTGAGAGCCCGGCATCTGTTGGTGTGATGCCCGGGGCTGCGATGAAAGGTGCACCGCCGCGAATTGTCGGTTGAGTCGGGCTCCCCGACCTGCAGGGGGGGATACTAAAAGAAAGGTTCGTTCCGAATCTGGTGAAAGATTTGCCCTGGCGAGTGGGTTAACACGGTGAAATCCCGCTCCCCGGGTCCCGGAGGCAGGCGCCAGTTCGCCGGCCTTCCAGCGACCACCTGGGGGGCTTCAGCGGGCTGTACGGCAGGAGCTGCGGGTAGTCCGGGCAAAGGTGCCACCTGTGGCACCTCCCGCCTCTCCACGGCCTTAACGACGAGAGGTCGCAGAGCCGGAGGAGGTCGCTGCTCGACTGCCTTTCCCTTCCGGTCTAACACCGCATCTTCGAGCTTGATGTGCTGCTGGACAAGGGCGAATAACTCGACGATCGTGCGGGGATCCTTGATTACCAGGGCATCATGAAGCTTGCTTCCCTCGGGGAGGGTGTTCCGGAACGCGCTCACCGTTGTGCGATCTTGGCCGACAGCGTCCTCCAGAGCGAGGTAGGCGCTTCGGAAGCGCGTCGCGAAGCTTCGAAGAGTTTCGCGGGCTCCCATGGACAAAGTGAAGAGGGACTCGATCCTCTTAGGGGGCTGTCTGTTGCACCGGTACTGCTCCAGAAACAACCTGGAGAGAGTTGGGAAGTCTGGAATGGTGCCCGACGGCAATTTGTGGAACCAATTTAACGCCGAGCCAGTCAAGCTGCTCGGGAAAGCCCGGCACAAAACATGATCTTGGTCCCGGAAGAATAACAGCTTCCGGTAAGCCAAAAGGTGGTCGACTGGATCTTGCGACCCATCGAACAGTACAAACTTAGGCGGGATCCAATGGTGAGGGAAACCTCCTTGGTGCACCTCGCTCGTGAAGGGCGAGCTACCCCCATGGGCGGCGAGGTCCTCCAGCAGGTCTACCGTCGCGTTAGGTCACTGCCAGTGCCCGGGGAAAACTCCCAGAGGCTGCTGCGCAGGTCCTAGGCGGCCATGCACGCTCCCTTGAGGGAGGTTCGGATCCGCCCCGCGGTGACCCTCGGGGGCTACCGCTCGGCGGCCTCCTTGCTGTTCGCTCATGGATTCCTTCATCGTGGCGGTTGGTCTATGGGAGGCCGTTGCCTCTCGAGCTTCGGAAGGTATAGCCACCGCGGGCTCTTTCCCACGTCGCCGATGACGCGGGTCACGATCCCGCTCTAGAGACCTCGCCTCCGACTCGTTAGAGTCGGCGCTTCGGCTACAGCGGCGAGGGATGGTTGCCCGCGAGGTCGCCTGGTTGCTAGACCGTTGGGTCACTAGCTTCTGCAGCCTCGTAAGCGGGGTTTCTGGCACCCCGCGCACGGCCGCTCTCTCGATCGGGGGTTCCGGACGGGAAACCTGCCGCGCCGGAACGGTCGTGGGCGGATGCGATGTTGAAGCTGGTGGTCGCACCGGAGACGCCGTCTTTGCCGGCCCGGACCGCCGGCTGGCCGCTGGAGCCTGACGCAATCGTGTCAGTTCCTCCATCATGGCCCGCTGGGTGGCCAATATCTCCAACAAGAGCTGGTCACTGACCGGGACCTGGGGCCGAGGGGTCTCAACAGGAGGTTCGCTGCGCGTAGATCTCGCACGGGTCCTTGGTCGCCTGCGTCCCCTTGTCACCGGAGCCATCTTTGTGGTTACGAGAGCCGACGGCGTTCAACCGCGTTGTCGGGAGCGTTCTCGCAGGAACCAGTCGAAGATCCCACAGACGGCGCCAAATGTTCGGGGGATATTTTCGCTGGTCCGTGCGGGCTACCTGCAAGACGAAGAAAAAGCGTGAGAATGGCTGGCTCCCGTAGGAGCGCAGACCCTCTGACGCTCAAGTCAGTCTCAGGTGCACAACGGCGAGCTTTTGTGGACCAAAGTGGTAGGGAAAAGGTTTTCGAACCTGTACTATGGAGCCTGGGGGTGAGCATTTATAGCAATCGGCGGCCTACCGTGGCCCGACACGTGGAGATTCTTCCAGAGCCTTCTAGACCCCCATGATCCGGCTCGCGTGGGTCTCTGACAGTCCTTAGTACTCACGCCCTGACATTCTTTGTCGTCGAGCCTGCCAGGCGGTTTGAGTGGGGGAGAGCATCTTTCTTGTTGCTGTCAGCTGGCTATTCTGGAATATTCAAGTCTGGGAGGTCTTCGGGCACTGTGGGCGACCTCCGGTGGGAAGCCAGGGCGAGCTTGCCCTCCATTGCTCCGCCTTCTCTTCCATATTTACCAAGAGTCGGACCTCGCGGGAGCGACCTCTTTGATAAACTGGGGAGTTCTGGCGAGCTTGGGCGAGCTCCTGAGCGAGCTTGGGCGAGCTCCTGAGCGAGCTTGATCGAGCTCCTGAGCGAGCTTGATCGAGCTCCTGAGCTAGCTTGGGCGAGCTCCTGAGCGAGCTTGGGCGAGCTCCTGGGCGAGCTTGGGCGAGCTCCTGAGCGAGATTGGGGCGAGCTCCTGCATGAGCTAGGGGCGTTTGTGGTGCCGGTATCTTTATATGCATGACGGTCTAACGCCCGCTGCCATCTCCAGCGAACTCCTGCGCGAGATTGGGCGTGCTCCTGGGCGATCTTTTAGCCTAAGGTCCCTTCAGCCCAATGTGGATCTCGCTCCCTGTCAAGGTGATTTGGCGAGCGCGGAGGGGGGGGGGGTGCGATCTCCAGGGCAGATTTCAGCTACCCCCAACACGATCCATTCTAATTCATTCGTACGATCCATTCTAATTCATTCGTAAGATCCATTCTAATTCATTCGTACGATCCATTCTAATTCATTCGTACGATCCATTCAAATTTATTCGCACGAATGTATCCATTCTAGTTCATTCGTACGATCCATTCTAATTCATTCATACAATCCATTCTAATTCATTCCGTATGATCCATTCTAATTCATTCGTATGATCGTACGAATGAATTAGAATGGATCGTACGAATGAATTAGAATAGATTGTGCGAATGAATTATAATGGATCGTACGAATAAATTAGAATGGATACATTTATGCGAATGAATTAGAATGGATCGTACGAATGAATTAGAATGGATCGTATGAATGAATTAGAATGGATCGTACGAATGAATTAGAATGGATCGTACGAAGGAATTAGAATGGATCGTACGAATGAATTAGAATGGATCGTACGAATAAATTAGAATGGATACATTCATCCGAATGAATTAGAATGGATCATACGAATGAGTAAGAATGGATCGTACAAATTAAATAGAATAGATTGTACGAATGAATTAGAATGGATCCTACGAATGAATTAGAATGGATCGTGTGAAAGAATTAGAATGGATTGTATGAATGAATTAGAATGGATCGTATGAATGAATTAGAATGGATCGTGCGAATGAATTCGAATGGATCGTACGAATTCATTCTAATTCATTCATACAATCCATTCTAATTCTTTCACACGATCCATTCTAATTCATTCGTACGTTCCATTCTAATTCATTAGCACGATCCATGCTAATTCATTCGTTCGATCAATTCTAATTCATTAGCACGATCCATTATAATTCATTCGTACGATCCATTCTATTTCATTCGCACGATCCATTCTAATTCATTCATAGGATCCATTCTAATTCATTCATACGATCTATTCTAATTCTTTCGCACGAATGTATCCATTCTAATTCATTCGCACGAATGTATCCATTCTAATTCATTCGTACGATCCATTCTAATTCATTCGCACGATCCATTCTAATTCATTCATATGATCCATTCTAATTCATTCATACAATCCATTCTAATTCTTTCACACGATCCATTCTAATTCATTCGTACGATCCATTCTAATTTATTCGTACAATCCATTCTATTTCATTCGTACGATCCATTCTTACTCATTCGTATGATCCATTCTAATTCATTCGCACGAATGTATCCATTCTAATTCATTCGTACGATCCATTCTAATTCATTCTTACGATCCATTCTAATTCATTCGTACGATCCGTTCTAATTCATTCGTATGATCCATTCTAATTCATTCGCACGAATGTATCCATTCTAGTTCATTCGTACGATCTATTCTAATTCATTCGTATGATCCATTCTAACTCATTCGCACGATCCATTCTAATTCATTCATACGATCCATTCTAATTCATTCATACGATCCATTCTAATTCATTCGTACGATCCATTCTAATTCATTCGTACAATCTATTCTAATTCATTCGTACGAATGGATACATTCGTGTGAATGAATTAGAATGGATTGTATGAATGAATTAGAATGGATCGTGCAAATGAATTAGAATGGATCGTACGAATGAATTAGAATGGATCGTACGAATGAACTAGAATGGATACATTCATGCGAATGAATTAGAATGGATCGTACGAATGAATTAGAATGGATCGTACGAATGAATTAGAATGGATCGTACGAATGAATTAGAATGGATCATACGAATGAGTAAGAATGGATCGTACGAATGAAATAGAATGGATTGTACGAATGATTTAGAATGGATCGTACGAATGAATTAGAATGGATCGTGTGAAAGAATTAGAATGGATTGTATGAATGAATTAGAATTGATCATATGAATGAATTAGAATGGATCGTGCGAATGAATTAGAATGGATCATACGAATGAATTAGAATGGATACATTCGTGCGAATGAATTAGAATGGATACATTCGTGCGAAAGAATTAGAATAGATCGTATGAATGAATTAGAATGGATCCTATGAATGAATTAGAATGGATCGTGCGAATGAATTAGAATGGATCGTACGAATGAATTAGAATGGATCGTGCTAATGAATTAGAATTGATCGAACGAATGAATTAGCATGGATCGTGCTAATGAATTAGAATGGATCGTACGAATGAATTAGAATGGATCAAATGAATGAATTAGAATGGTTACATTCATGCGAATGAATAAGAATGGATCGTACGAATGGATTAGAATGGATCGTACGAATGGATTAGAATGGATACATTCGAGCGAATGAATTAGAATGGATCGTACGAATGAATTAGAATAGATCGTACGAATAAATTAGAATGGATACATTCGTCCGAATGAATTAGAATGGATCATACGAATGAGTAAGAATGGTTCACACAAATGAAATAGAATGGATTGTACGAATGAATTAGAATGGATTGTACGAATGAATTAGAATGGATCGTGTGAAGGAATTAGAATGCATTGTATGAATGAATTAGAATGGATCGTATGAATGAATTAGAATGGATCGGGCGAATGAATTAGAATGGATTGTAGGAATGAATTAGAATGGATCGTATGAATGAATTAGAATGGATCGTGCGAATGAATTAGAATGGATCGTACGAATGAATTAGAATGGATCGTACGAATGAATTAGAATGGATCATACGAATGAGTAAGAATGGATCATACGAATGAAATAGAATGGATTGTACGAATGAATTAGAATGGATACATTCGTGCGAATGAATTAGAATGGATCGTACGAATGAATTAGAATGGATCGTACGAATGAATTAGAATGGATCGTACGAATGAATTAGAATGCATCGTACGAAAGAATTAGAATGGATATATTCGTGCGAATGAATTAGAATGGATCGTACGAATGAATTAGACTGGATCATACGAATGAATTTGAATGGATACATTTGTGCGAATGAATCTAAATGGATTGTATGAATGAATTACAATGGATCGTACGAATGAATTAGAATGGATCGTACGAATGAATTAGAATAGCTCATACGAATGAATTAGAATGAATCGTATGAATGAATTAGAATGGTTATATTCGTGCGAATGAATTAGAATAGATCGTACGAATGAACTAGAATGGATCGTACGAATAAATTAGAATGGATCGTGGGAATGAATTAGAATGGATCGTACGAATGAATTAGAATAGATCCATCGAATGAGTTAGAATGGATCATACGAATGAATTAGAATGGATTGTACGAATGAATTAGAATGGATTGTGCGAATGAATTAGAATGGATCGTATGAATTAATAAGAATGGATCGTACGAATGAATTAGAATGGATCGTGCAAATGAATTAGCATGAATCGTACGAAAGTATTAGAATGGATCGTACGAATGAATTAGAATGAATCGTACGATCCATTCTAATTCATTCGTACGATCCATTCTAATTCATTCGCACGAATGTATCCATTCTAGTTCATTCGTACGATCCGTTCTAGTTTATTCGTACGATCCATTCTAATTCATTCGTACGATCCATGCTAATTCATTCGTATGTTCCATTCTAATTAATTCGTATGATCCATTCTAATTCATTCGTACGATCCATTCTAATTAATTCATACAATCCATTCTAATTCATTCGCACGAATGTATCCATTCTAATTAATTCGTACGATCCATTCTAATTCATTCGTATGATCCATTCTTATTCATTCGCACGATCCAGTCTAATGGATTCGCACGATCCATTCTAATTCATTCGCACGAATGTATCCATTCTAATTCATTCGTACGATCCATTCGAATTCATTAATATGATCCATTCTAATTCATTCGCACGATTCATTCTTATTCATTCGTATGATCCATTCTAATTCATTCGTACGATCCATTCTAATTCATTCGCATGATCCATTCTAATTCATTCGTACAATCTATTCTATTTCATTCGTACGATCCATTCTTACACATTCGTATGATCCATTCTAATGCATTCGGACGAATGTATCCATTCTAATTTATTCGTACGATCCATTCTAATTCATTCGTACGATCCATTCTAATTCATTCGTATGATCCATTCTAATTCATTCGTCCGATCCATTCTAATTCATTCGCACGAATGTATCCATTCTAATTCATTCGTACGGTCCATTCTAATTCATTCGCACAATCCATTCTATTTCATTCGTACGATCCATTCTTACTCATTCGTATGATCCATTATGGATACATTCGTGCGAATGAATTAGAATGGATCATACGAATGAGTAAGAATGGATCGTACGAATGAAATAGAATGGATTGTGCGAATGAATTAGAATGGATCGTACGAATGAATTAGAATGGATCGTGTGAAAGAATTAGAATGGATTGTATGAATGAATTAAAATAGATCGTATGAATGAATTAGAATGGATCGTACGAATGAATTAGAATGGATCGTACGAATGAACTAGAATGGATACATTCGTGCGAATGAATTAGAATGTATCGTACGAATGAATTAGAATGGATCGTACGAATGAATTAGAATGGATCTTACGAATGAATTAGAATGGATCGTACGAATGCACGATCCATGCTAATTCATTTGTTCGATCAATTCTAATTCATTTGCACGATCCATTCTAATTCATTCGTACGATCCATTCTAATTCATTCGCACGATCCATTCTAATTCATTCGTACGATCCATTCTAATTCTTTCCCACGATCCATTCTAATTCATTCGTACGATCCATTCTAATTCATTCGTACGATCTATTCTAATTCATTCGTACGATCCATTCTAATTTCATTCGTACGATCCATTCTAATTCATTCGCTCGAATCTATCCATTCTAATCCATTCGTACGATCCATTCTAATCCATTCGTACGATCCATTCTAATTCATTCACATGAATGTAACCATTGTAATTCATTCATTTGATCCATTCTAATTCATTCGTACGATCCATTCTAATTCATTCGTCCGATCCATTCTAATTCATTTGCACGAATGTATCCATTCTAATCCATTCGTAAGATCCATTCTAATTCATTCGTACGATCCATTCTAATTCATTCGTACGATCCATTCTAATTCATTAATATGATCCATTCTAATTCATTCGTACGATCCATTCTAATTCATATGCACAAAGGTATCCATTCTAATTCATTCGTACGATCCATTCTAATTCAGGATCGTACGAATGAATTAGAATGGATACATTCGTGCGAATGAATTAGAATTAATCGTACGAATGAATTAGAATGGATCGTGCGAATGAATTAGAATGGATCGTACGAATGATTTAGAATGGATCGTACGAATGAACTAGAATGGATACATTCGTGCGAATGAATTAGAATGGATCGTACAAACGAATTAGAATGGATCGTACGAATGAATTAGAATGGATCTTACGAATGAATTAAAATGGATCGTACGAATGAATTAGAATGGATCGTACGAATGAATTAGAATGGATACATTCGTGCGAATGAATTAGAATGGATTGGACGAATGAATTAGAATGGATCGTACGAATGAATTAGAATGGATCAAATGAATGTATTAGAATGGTTACATTCATGCGAATGAATTAGAATGGATCGTACGAATGGATTAGAATGGATCGTACGAATGGATTAGAATGGATACATTCGAGCGAATGAATTAGAATGGATCGTACGAATGAAATAAGAATTAATCGTACGAATGAATTAGAATAGATCGTAAGAATGAATTATAATGGATCGTACGAATAAATTAGAATGGTTACATTCGTCCGAATGAATTAGAATGGATCATACGAATGAGTAAGAATGGATCGTACGAATGAAATAGAATAGATTGTACGAATGAATTAGAATGGATCCTACGAATGAATTAGAATGGATCGTGTGAAAGAATTAGAATGGATTGTATGAATGAATTAGAATGGATCATATGAATGAATTAGAATGGATCGTGCGAATGAATTCGAATGGATCGTACGAATTCATTCTAATTCATTCATATAATCCATTCTAATTCTTTCACACGATCCATTCTAATTCATTCATACGTTCCATTCTAATTCATTAGCACGATCCATGCGAATTCATTCGTTCGATCAATTCTAATTCATTAGCACGATCCATTCTAATTCATTCGTACGATCTATTCTAATTCCTTCGTACGATCCATTCTAATTCATTCGTACGATCTATTCTAATTCATTCGTACGATCAATTCTAATTCATTCGTACGATCCATTCTAATTCCTTCATACGATCCATTCTAATTCCTTCGTACGATCCATTCTAATTCATTCGTGCAATCCATTCTATTTCATTCGTACGATCCATTCTTACTCATTCGTACGATCCATTCTAATTCATTCACACGAATGTATCCATTCGTACGAATGAATTAGAATAGATTGTACGAATGAATTAGAATGGATCATACGAATGAATTAGAATGGATCGTACGAAGGAATTAGAATGGATCATACGAATGAATTAGAATGGATCGTACGAATGAATTAGAATAGATCGTACGAATGAATTAGAATGGATCGTACGAAGGAATTAGAATGGATATATTCGTGCAAATGATTTAGAATGGATCGTATGAATGTATTAGAATGGATCGTATGAGTGAATTAGAATGGATCATACGAATGAATTAGAATGGATTGTATGAATGAATTAGAATGGATCGTATGAATGAATTAGAATGGATCATACGAATTAATTAGAATGGATCATACGAATGAATTAGAATGGATCGTACGAATGAATTAGAATGGATCGTACGAATGAATTAGAATGGATACATTTGTGCGATCCATTCTAATTCCTTCGCACAATCCATTCTATTTCATTCGTACGATCCATTCTTACTCATTGGTACGATCCATTCTTATTCATTCGCACGAATGTATCCATTCTAATTCATTCGTACGAATCCATTCTAATTCATTCGTACAATCTATTCTATTTCATTCATAATATCCATTCTAATTCATTCGTACGATCCATTCTAATTCATTCGTACGATCCATTCTAATTCATTCATAGGATCCATTCTAATTCATTCATACAATCCATTGTAATTCATTCGCACGAATGTATCCATTCTAATTCATTTGTACGATCAGTTCTAATTCATTCACAAAATCTATTCTAATTCATTCATACGATCCATTCTAATTCATTCACACGAATGAATCCATTCTAATTCATTCGTACGATCCATTCTAATTCATTCGTATGATCCATTCTAATTAATTCGTATGATCCATTCTAATTCACTCATACGATCCATTCTAATACATTCATACGATCCATTCTAATTCATTTGCACGAATATATCCATTCTAATTCATTCGTACGATCCATTCTAATTCCTTCGTACGATCCATTCTAATTCATTTGTACGATCTATTCTAATTCATTCGTATGATCCATTCAAATTCATTCGTACGATCCATTCTAATTCCTTCATACGATCCATTCTAATTCATTCGTACAATCTATTCTAATTCATTCGTACAATCTATTCTAATTCATTCGTACGAATGGATACATTCGTGTGAATGAATTAGAATGGATCGTACGAATGAGTAAGAATGGATCGTACGAATCAAATAGAATGGATTGCACGAATGAATTAGAATGGATCGTACGAATGAATTAGAATGGATCGTGTGAAAGAATTAGAATGGATTGTATGAATGAATTAGAATGGATCGTACGAATGAATTAGAATGGATACATTCGTGCGAATGAATTAGAATGGATCATGCACGAATGTATCTATTCTAATTCATTCGTACGATCCATTCTAATTCATTAATATGATCCATTCTAATTCATTCGTACGATACATTCTAATTCCTTCGCACAATCTATTCTAATTCATTCATACGATCCATTCTAATTCATTCGCACGAATGTATCCATTCTAATTCATTCATATGATCCATTCTACTTTATTCGTACTATCCGTTCTAATTCACTCATACGATCCATTCTAATTCATTCATACGATCCATTCTAATTCATTTGCACGAATATATCCATTCTAATTCATTCGTACGATCCATTCTAATTCCTTCGTACGATCCATTCTGATTCCTTCGTACGATCCATTCTATTTCATTCGTATGATCCATTCTAATTCCTTCGTACGATCCATTCTAATTCCTTCGTATCCATTCTAATTCACTCATACGATCCATTCTAATTCATTCATACGATCTATTCTAATTCATTCATACAATCCATTCTAATTCTTTCACACGATCCATTCTAATTCATTCGTACGATCCATTCTAATTCATTCGCACAATCCATTCTATTTCATTCGTACGATCCATTTTTACTCATTGGTACGATCCATTCTAATTCATTCACACGAATGTATCCATTCTAATTCATTCGTACGAATCCATTCTAATTCATTCGTACAATCTATTCTATTTCATTCGTACGATCCATTCTTACTCATTCGTATGATCCATTCTAATTCATTCAGACGAATGTATCCATTCTAATTTATTCGTACGATCCATTCTAATTCATTCATACGATCCATTCTAATTCATTCGTACGATCCATTCTAATTCATTCGTCCGATCCATTCTAATTCATTCGCACGAATGTATCCATTCTAATTCATTCGTACGATTCATTCTAATTCATTCGTACGATCCATTCTAATTCATTCGCACGAATGTATCCATTCTAGTTCATTCGTACGATCCATTCTAATTCATTCGTACAATCCATTCTAATTCATTCGTACGATCCATTCTAATTCATTCGCACAAATGTATCCATTCTAATTCATTCGTACGATCCATTCTAATTCATTCGTACAATCCATTCTAATTCATTCGTAAGATCCATTCTAATTCATTCGTACGATCCATTCTAATTCATTCGTACAATCCATTCTAATTCATTCACACGAATGTATCCATTCTAGTTCATTCGTACGTTCCATTCTAATTCATTCGTAAGATCCATTCTAATTCATTCGCACGATCCATTCTAATTCATTCGTACGATCCATTCTAATTCATTCATACGATCCATTCTAATTCATTCGTACGATCTATTCTAATTCATTCGCACAAATGTATCTATTCTAATTCATTCGTACGATCCATTCTAATTCATTCACACGATCCATTCTAATTCATTCGAACGATCCATTCTAACTCATTCGCACGATCTGTTCTTATTCATTCGCACAATCCATTCTAATTCATTCGCACGAATGTATCCATTCTAATTCAATCGTACGATCCATTCTAATTCATTCGTACGATCCATTCTAATTCATTTGTATGATCCATTCTAATTAATTCGTATGATCCATTCTAATTCACTCATATGATCCATTCTAATACATTCATACGATCCATTCTAATTCATTTGCACGAATATATCCATTCTAATTCATTCGTACAATCCATTCTAATTCCTTCGTACGATCCATTCTAATTCATTCGTACGATCTATTCTAATTCATTCGTGCGATCCATTCTAATTCATTCGTATGATCCATTCTAATTCCTTCGTACGATCCATTCTAATTCATTCGTACGATCCATTCTAATTCATTCGTACAATCTATTCTAATTCATTCGTACGAATGGATACATTCGTGTGAATGAATTAGAATGGATCGTACGAATAAGTAAGAATGGATCGTACGAATGAAATAGAATGGATTGCACGAATGAATTAGAATGGATCGTACGAATGAATTAGAATGGATCGTGTGAAAGAATTAGAATGGATTGTATGAATGAATTAGAAAGGATCGTACGAATGAATTAGAATGGATACATTCGTGCGAATGAATTAGAATGGATCGTCCGAATGAATTAGAATGGATCGTACGAATGAATTAGAATGGATCGTACGAATGAAATAGAAGAGATTGTACGAATTAATTAGAATGGATCCTATGAATGAATTAGAATGGATCGTGTGAAAGAATTAAAATGGATTGTATGAATGAATTAGAATGGATCGTATGAATGAATTATAATGGATCGTACGAATGAATTAGAATAGATTGCGCGAATGAATTATAATGGATCATGCGAATGAAATAGAATGGATACAAATGAATTAGAATGGATCATACGAATGAATTAGAATGACGATCCATTCTTACTCATTCATATGATCCATTCTAATTTATTCGCACGAATGTATCCATTCTAATTCATTCGTACATCTAATTCATTCGTACGGTCCATTCTAATTCATTCGCACAATCCATTCTATTTCATTCGTACGATCCATTCTTACTCATTCGTATGATCCATTATGGATATATTCGTGCGAATGAATTAGAATGGATCATACGAATGAGTAAGAATGGATCGTACGAATGAAATAGAATGGATTGTGCAAATGAATTAGAATGGATCGTACAAATGAATTAGAATGGATCGTGTGAAAGAATTAGAATAGATTGTATGACTGAATTAGAATAGATCGTATGAATGAATTAGAATGGATCGTACGAATGAATTAGAATGGATCATACGAATGAATTAGAATTGATCGTACGAATGAATTAGAATGGATACATTCGTGCGAATGAATTAGAATTGATACATTCGTGCGGAAGAATTAGAATAGATCTTATGAATGAATTAGAATGGATCCTATGAATGAATTAGAATGGATCGTGCGAATGAATTAGAATGGATCGTGCTAATGAATTAGAATTGATCGAATGAATGAATTAGCATGGATCGTGCTAATGAATTAGAGTGGATCGTACGAATGAATTAGAATGGATTGTGTGAAAGAATTAGAATGGATTGTATGAATGAATTAGAATGAATTCGTACGATACATTCGAATTCATTCGCACGATCAATGGATCATACGAATGAGTAAGAATGGATCGTACGAATGAATTAGAATGGATCGTACAAATGAATTAGAATGGATCGTATGAAAGAATTAGAATGGATTGTATGAATGAATTAGAATAGATCGTATGAATGAATTAGAATGGATCGTACGAATGAATTAGAATGGATCGTACGAATGAATTAGAATGGATACATTCGTGCGAATGAATTAGAATGGATACATTCGTGCAGAAGAATTAGAATAGATCGTATGAATGAATTAGAATGGATCCTATGAATGAATTAGAATGGATCGTGCGAATGAATTAGAATGGATCGTACGAATGAATTAGAATGGATCGTGCTAATGAATTAGAATTGATCGAATGAATGAATTAGCATGGATCGTGCTAATGAATTAGAGTGGATCGTACGAATGAATTAGAATGGATCGTGTGAAAGAATTAGAATCGATTGTATGAATGAATTAGAATGAATTCGTACGATCCATTCGAATTCATTCGCACGATCCATTCTAATTCATTCATACGATCCATTCTAATTCATTCATACAATCCATTCTAATTCTTTCACACGATCCATTCTAATTCATTCGTAGGATCCATTCTAATTCATTCGTACAATCTATTCTATTTCATTCGTACGATCCATTCTTACTCATTCGTATGATCCATTCTAATTCATTCGGACGAATGTATCCATTCTAATTTATTCGTACGATCCATTCTAATTCATTCGTACGATCCATTCTAATTCATTCGTACGATCCATTCTTACTCATTCGTATGATCCATTCTAATTCATTCGTACGATCCATTTTAATTCATTCGTACGATCGATCTAATTCATTCGCACTATCCATTCTAATTCATTGGTACGATCCATTCTAATTCTTTCGTATGATCCATTCTAATTTATTCGTTCAAATATATCCATTCTAATTCATTCGTACGATCCATTCTAATTCATTCGCACGATCCATTCTTATTCATTCGCACGAATGTATCCATTCTAATTCATTTGCACGATCCATTCTAATTCATTCCTATGATCTATTCTAATTCATTCGTACGATCCATTCTAATTCATTCTAATTCATTCGTACGATCCATTCTACGATCCATTCTAATTCATTCGTATATTCCATTTTAATTCATTAGCACGATCCATGCTAATGAATTAGAATGGATCGTACGATCCAATCTAATTCATTCATAAGATCCATTCTTACTCATTCGTATGATCCATTCTAATTCAATCGTACGATCCATTCTAATTCATTCGTACGATCCATTCTAATTCCTTCGTATGATCCATTCTAATTCATTCGTACGATCCATTCTAATTCCTTCGTACGATCCATTCTTACTCATTCGTACGAACCCTTCTAATTCATTCGCACGAATGAATTAAATTGATCGTACGAATGAATTAGAATGGATCGTGCGAATGAATTAGAATAGATCGTACGAATGAATTAGAATGGATTGTACGAATGAACTAGAATGGATACATTCGTGCGAATGAATTAGAATGGATCGTACGAATGAATTAGAATGGATCGTACGAATGAATTAGAATGGATCTTATGAATGAATTAGAATGGATCGTACGAATGAATTAGAATGGATCGTACGAATGAATTAGAATGGATACATTCGTGCGAATGAATTAGAATGGATCGGACGAATGAATTAGAATGGATCGTACGAATGAATTAGAATGGATCAAATTAATGAATTAGAATGGTTACATTCATGCGAATGAATTAGAATGGATCGTACGAATGGATTAGAATGGATCGTACGAATGGATTAGAATGGATACATTCGAGCGAATGAATTAGAATGGATCGTACGAATGAAATAGAATGGATCGTACGAATGGATTAGAATGGATCCTACGAATGGATTAGAATGGATACGATTGTGCATATGAATTAGAATGGATCGTACGAATGAATTAGAATGGATCATATTAATGAATTAGAATGGATCGTACGGATGAATTAGAATGGATCGTACGAATGAATTAGAATGGATACATTCGTGCGAATGAATTAGAATGGACACATTCGTGCGAAAGAATTAGAATAGATCGTATGAATGAATTAGAATGGATCCTATGAATGAATTAGAATGGATCGTACGAATGAATTAGAATGGATCGTACGAATGAATTAGAATGGATCGTGCTAATGAATTAGAATTGATCGAACGAATGAATTAGAATGGATACATTCGTGCGAATGAATTAGAATGGATCGGACGAATGAATTAGAATGGATCGTACGAATGAGTAAGAATGGATCGTACGAATGAAATAGAATAGATCGTACGAATAAATTAGAATGGATCGTACGAAGGAATTAGAATGGATCGTACGAATGAATTAGAATGGGATATATTCGTGCAAATGAATTAGAATGGATCGTATGAATGTATTAGAATGGATCGTATGAGTGAATTAGAATGGATCGTACGAATGAATTAGAATGGATCGTATGAATGAATTAGAATGGATAAATTCGTGTGAATGAATTAGAATGGATTGTACGAATGAATTAGAATAGCTCATACGAATGAATTAGAATGAATCGTATGATTGAATTAGAATGGTTACATTCGTGCGAATGAATTAGAATAGATCGTACGAATGAATTAGAATGGATCGTACGAATAAATTAGAATGGATCGTGGGAATGAATTAGAATGGATCGTACGAATGAATTAGAATGGATCCACCGAATGAGTTAGAATGGATCATACGAATGAATTAGAATGGATTGTACGAATGAGTTAGAATGGATTGTGCGAATGAATTAGAATGGATCGTATGAATGAATAAGAATGGATCATACGAATAAATTAGAATGGATCATGCAAATGAATTAGCATGAATCGTACGAATGTATTAGAATGGATCGTACGAATGAATTAGAATGAATCGTACGATCCATTCTAATTCAATCGTCCGATCCATTCTAATTCATTCGCATGAATGTATCCATTCTAATTCATCCGTACAATCCATTCTATTTCATTCGTACGATCCATTCTTACTCATTCGTATGATCCATTCTAATTCATTCGTATGATCCGTTCTAATTCATTCGTATGATCCATTCTAATTCATTCGTACGATCCATTCTAATTCATTCATACGATCCATTCTAATTCATTCATACGATCCATTCTAATTCATTCCTACAATCCATTCTAATTCATTCGCCTGATCCATTCTAATTCATTCATACGATCCATTCTATTCGAATGGATCATGCGATCCATTCGAATTCATTCGCACGATCCATTCTAATTCATTTATACGATCCATTCTAATTCATTCATACAATGCATTCTAATTCTTTCACACGATCCATTCTAATTCATTCGTACAATCCATTCTATTTCATTTGTACGATCCTTTCTTACTGATTCGTATGATCCATTCTAATTCATTCGTACGATCCATTCTAATTCATTTGTATAATCCGTTCTAATTCATTCGTACAATCCATTCTATTTCATTCGTACGATCCATTCTTACTCATTCGTATGATCCATTCTAATTCATTCGCACGAATGTATCCATTCTAATTCTTTCATACAATCCATGCTAATTCATTCCGTACGATCCATTCTAATTCATTCATACGATCGTACGAATGAATTAGAATTGATTGTACGGAATGAATTAGAATGGATTGTGCGAATGAATTAGAATGGATCGTACGAATGAATTAGAATGGATCGTACGAATGAATTAGAATGGATCATATGAATGAGTAAGAATGGATCGTACGAATGAATTAGAATGGATCGTACGAATGAATTAGAATGGATCGTACGAATAAATTAGAATGGAAACATTCGTCCGAATGAATTAGAATGGATCATACGAATGAGTAAGAATGGATCGTACGAATGAAATAGAATAGATTGTACGAATGAATTAGAATGGATCCTACGAATGAATTAGAATGGATCGTGTGAAAGAATTAGAATGGAATGTATGAATGAATTAGAATGGATCGTATGAATGAATTAGAATGGATCGTGCGAATGAATTCGAATGGATCGTACGAATTCATTCTAATTCATTCATACAATCCATTCTAATTCTTTCACATGATCCATTCTAATTCATTCGTACGTTCCATTCTAATTCATTAGCACGATCCATGCTAATTAATTCGTTCGATCAATTCTAATTCATTAGCACGATCCATTCTAATTCATTCGTACGATCCATTCTAATTCCTTCGTACGATCCATTCTAATTCATTCGTACGATCTATTCTATTTCATTCGTACGATCCATTCTTACTCATTCGTACGATCCATTCTAATTCATTCGTCCGATCCATTCTAATTCATTCGCACGAATGTATCCATTCTAATTCATTCGTACGATCCATTCTAATTCATTCGTATGATCCATTCTAATTCCTTCGTACGATTCATTCTAATTCATTCGTACGATCTATTCTAATTCATTCGTACGATCCATTCTAATTCATTCGTAAGATCCATTCTAATTCATTCGTACGATCCATTCTAATTCATTCGTACGATCCATTCTAATTCATTCGCACGAATGTATCCATTCTAGTTCATTCGTACGATCCATTCTAATTCATTCGTACGATCCATTCTAATCCATTCGTACGATCCATTCTAATTCATTCATACGATCCATTCTAATTCATTCATACAATCCATTCTAATTCTTTCACACGATCCATTCTAATTCATTTGTAGGATCCATTCTAATTCATTCGTACAATCTATTCTATTTCATTCGTACGATCTATTCTTACTCATTCGTATGATCCATTCTAATTCATTCGGACGAATGTATCCATTCTAATTTATTCGTACGATCCATTCTAATTCATTCGTACGATCCATTCTAATTCATTCATACGATCCATTCTTACTCATTCGTATGATCCATTCTAATTCATTCATACGATCCATTCTAATTCATTCGTACGATCGATTTTAATTCATTCGCATTATCCATTCTAATTCATTCGTATGATCCATTCGGTCCATTCTAATTCATTCGCACAATCCATTCTATTTCATTCGTACGATCCATTCTTACTCATTCATATGATCCATTATGGATACATTCATGCGAATGAATTAGAATGGATCATACGAATGAGTAAGAATGGATCGTACGAATGAAATAGAATGGATTGTGCGAATGAATTAGAATGGATCATACGAATGAATTAGAATGAATCGTGTGAAAGAATTAGAATGGATTGTATGAATGAATTAGAATAGATCGTATGAATGAATTAGAATGGATCGTACGAACGAATTAGAATGGATCGTACGAATGAATTAGAATGGATATATTCGTGCGAATGAATTATAATGGATACATTCGTGCGAAAGAATTAGAATAGATCGTATGAATGAATTAGAATGGATCCTATAAATGAATTAGAATGGATCGTGCGAATGAATTAGAATGGATCGTACGAATGAATTAGAATGGATCGTGCTAATGAATTAGAATTGATCGAACGAATGAACTAGCATGGATCGTGCTAATGAATTAGAATGGAACGTACGAATGAATTAGAATGGATCGTGTGAAAGAATTAGAATAGATTGTATGAATGAATTAGAATAAATTCGTACGATCCATTCGAATTCATTCGCACGAACCATTCTAATTCATTCATACGATCCATTCTAATTCATTCATACAATCCATTCTAATTCTTTCACACGATCCATTCTAATTCATTCGTAGGATCCATTCTAATTCATTCGTACAATCTATTCTATTTCATTCGTACGATCCATTCTTACTCATTCGTATGATCCATTCTAATTCATTCGGACGAATGTATCCATTCTAATTTATTCGTACGATCCATTCTAATTCATTCGTACGATCCATACTAATTCATTCGTACGATCCATTCTAATTCATTCGTCCGATCCATTCTAATTCATTCGCACGAATGTATCCATTCTAATTCATTCGTACGATCCATTCTAATTCATTCGTACGATCCATTCTAATTCATTCGTAAGATCCATTCTAATTCATTCGTACGATCCATTCTAATTCATTCGTACGATCCATTCTAATTCATTCGCACGAATGTATCCATTCTAGTTCATTCGTACGATTCATTCTAATTCATTCGTACGATCCATTCTAATTCATTCGCACGATCCATTCTAATTCATTCGTACGATCCATTCTAATTCATTCATATGATCCATTCTAATTCATTCGTACGATCCATTCTAATTCATTCGCACAAATGTATCCATTCTAATTCATTCGTACGATCCATTCTAATTCATTCGCACGATCCATTCTAATTCATTCGTACGATCCATTCTAATTCTTTCACACGATCCATTCTAATTCATTCGTACGATCCATTCTAATTCATTCGCATGATCCATTCTAATTCATTCGTACGATCCATTCTAATTCATTCATACGATCCATTCTAATTCATTCGTACGATCCATTCTAATTCATTCGCACAAATGTGTCCATTCTAATTCATTCGTACGATCCATTCTAATTCATTCGCACGATCCATTCTAATTCATTCGTACGATCCATTCTAATTCATTCGCACGATCTGTTCTTACTCATTCGCACAATCCATTCTAATTCATTCGCACGAATGTATCCATTCTAATTCATTCATACGATCTATTCTAATTCATTCGTACGATCCATTCTAATTCATTCGTATGATCCATTCTAATTAATTCGTATGATCCAATCTAATTCATTCGTACGATCCATTCTAATTCATTCATACAATCGATTCTAATTCATTCGTACGATCCATTCTAATTCACTCATACGATCCATTCTAATACATTCATACGATCCATTCTAATTCATTTGCACGAATATATCCATTCTAATTCATTCGTACGATCCATTCTAATTCCTTCGTACGATCTATTCTAATTCATTCGTATGATCCATTCTAATTCATTCGTACGATCCATTCTAATTCCTTCGTACGATCCATTCTAATTCATTCGTACGATCCATTCTAATTCATTCGTACAATCTATTCTAATTCATTCGTAAGAATGGATACATTCGTGTGAATGAATTAGAATGGATCGTACGAATGAGTAAGAATGGATCGTACGAATGAAATAGAATGGATTGCACGAATGAATTAGAATGGATCGTACGAATGAATTAGAATGGATCGTGTGAATGAATTAGAATGGATCGTACGAAGGAATTAGAATGGATCGTACGAAGGAATTAGAACGGATCGTACGAATGAATTAGAATGGATCGTACGAATGAATTAGAATAGATCGTACGAATGAATTAGAATGGATCGTACGAAGGAATTAGAATGGATCGTACGAAGGAATTAGAATGGATCGTACGAATGAATTAGAATGGATATATTCGTGCAAATGAATTAGAATGGATCGTATGAATGTATTAGAATGGATCGTATGAGTGAATTAGAATGGATCGTACGAATGAATTAGAATGGATCGTATGAATGAATTAGAATGGATACATTCGTGTGACTGAATTAGAATGGATCGTATGAATGAATTAGAATAGATTTTGTGAATGAATTAGAACTGATCGTACGAATGAATTAGAATGGATACATTCGTGCGAATAAATTAGAATGGATTGTATGAATGAATTAGAATGGATCGTATGAGTAAATTAGAATGGATACGAAGGAATTAGAATAGATCGTATGAAGAAATTAGAATGGATCATACGAATGAAATAGAATGGATCGTACGAAGGAATTAGAATGGATCGTACGAAGGAATTAGAATGGATCGTACGAAGGAATTAGAATGGATCGTATGAATGAATTAGAATAGATCGTACGAATGAATTAGAATGGATCGTACGAAGGAATTAGAATGGATCGTACGAATGAATTAGAATGGATATATTCGTGCAAATGAATTAGAATGGATCGTATGAATGTATTAGAATGGATCGTATGAGTGAATTAGAATGGATCGTACGAATAAAATAGAATGGATCGTACGAAAGAATTAGAAAGGATCGTACGAAGGAATTAGAATGGATCGTACGAAGGAATTAGAATGGATCGTACGAATGAATTAGAATGGATATATTCGTGCAAATGAATTAGAATGGATCGTATAAATGAATTAGAATGGATCGTATGAGTGAATTAGAACGGATAGTACGAATGAAGTAGAATGGATCGTATGAATGAATTAGAATGGATACATTCGTGCGAATGAATTAGAATGGATCGTATGAATGAATTAGAATAGATTGTGCGAATGAATTAGAATGGATCGTACGAATGAATTAGAATGGATACATTCGTGCGAATAAATTAGAATGGATTCTATGAATGAATTAGAATGGAACGTACGAATGAATAAGAATGGATCGTACGAATGAATTAGAATAGATTGCGCGAATGAATTAGAATGGATCGTGCAAATGAAATAGAATGGATACAAATGAATTAGAATGGATCATACGAATGAATTAGAATGACGATCCATTCTTACTCATTCGTATGATCCATTCTAATTCATTCGCACGAATGTATCCATTCTAATTCATTCGTACGATCCATTCTAATTCATTCATACGATCCATTCGAATTCATTCGTACGATCCATTCTAATTCATTCATACGATCTATTCTAATTCATTCATACAATCCATTCTAATTCTTTCACATGATCCTTTCTAATTCATTCGTACGATCCATTCTAATTCATTCGCACAATCCATTCTATTTCATTCGTACGATCCATTCTTACTCATTCGTATGATCCATTCTAATTCATTCGCACGAATGTATCCATAATGGATCATACGAATGAGTAAGAATGGATCGTACGAATGAAATAGAATGGATTGTGCGAATGAATTAGAATGGACCGTACGAATGAATTAGACGTACGAATGAATTAGAATGGATGCATTTGTACGAATAAATTAGAATGGATCATACGAATGAGTAAGAATGGATCATCATTCTAATTCATTCGTATGATAGATTCTAATTCATTTGTATCCATTCTATTTCATTCGCACGATCCATTCTAATTCATTCGCGCAATCTATTCTAATTCATTCATACGATCCATTCTAATTCATTCGTACGATCCATTCTAATTCATTCGTATGATCCATTCTAATTAATTCGTATGATCCATTCTAATTCATTCGTACGATCCATTCTAATTCATTCATACAATCCGTTCTAATTCATTCACACGAATGTATCCATTCTAATTAATTCGTACGATCCATTCTAATTCATTCGTATGTTCCATTCTAATTCATTCGCACAATCCATTCTATTTCATTCGTACGATCCATTCTTACTCATTGGTACGATCCATTCTAATTCATTCGCACGAATGTATCCATTCTAATTCATTCGTACGAATCCATTCTAATTCATTCCTACAATCTATTCTATTTCATTCGTACGATCCATTCTTACTCATTCGTATGATCCATTCTAATTCATTCGTAAGAATGTATCCATTCTAATTTATTCGTATGATCCATTCTAATTCATTCGTACGATCCATTCTAATTCATTCGTACGATCCATTCTAATTCATTCGTCCGATCCATTCTAATTCATTCGCATGAATGTATCCATTCTAATTCATTCATACGGTCCATTCAAATTCATTCGCACAATCCATTCTATTTCATTCGTACGATCCATTCTTACTCATTCGTATGATCCATTATGGATACATTCGTGCGAATGAATTAGAATGGATCATACGAATGAGTAAGAATGGATCGTACGAATGAAATATAATGGATTGTGCGAATGAATTAGAATGGATCGTACGAATGAATTAGAATGGATCGTGTGAAAGAATTAGAATGGATTGTATGAATGAATTAGAATAGATCGTATGAAAGAATTAGAATGGATTGTATGAATGAATTAGAATGAATTCGTACGATCCATTCGAATTCATTCGCACGATCCATTCTAATTCATTCATACGATCCATTCTAATTCATTCATACAATCTATTCCAATTCTTTCACACGATCCATTCTAATTCATTCGTAGGATCCATTCTAATTCATTCGTATAATCTATTCTATTTCATTCGTACGAACCATTTTTACTCAATCGTATGATCCATTCTAATTCATTCGGACGAATGTATCCATTCTAATTTATTCGTACGATCCATTCTAATTCATTCGTACGATCTATTCTAATTCATTCGTACGATCCATTCTAATTCATTCATACGATCTATTCTAATTCATTCATACGATCCATTCTAATTCATTCGCACGATCCATTCTAATTCATTCGTACGATCCATTCTAATTCATTCGCACGAATGTATCCATTCTAGTTCATTCGTACGATCCATTCTAATTCATTCGTACAATCCATTCTAATTCATTCGTACGATCCATTCTAATTCATTCATACAATCCATTCTAATTCATTCGCACGATCCATTCTAATTCACTCATACGATCCATTCTAATATATTCATACGATCCATTCTAATTCATTTGCACGAATATATCCATTATAATTCATTCGTATTTCACACGATCCATTCTAATTCATTCGTACAATCTATTCTATTTCATTCGTACGATCCATTCTTACTCATTCGTATGATCCATTCTAATTCATTCAGACGAATGTATCCATTCTAATTTATTCATACGATCCATTCTAATTCATTCGTACGATCCATTCTAATTCAT
The DNA here is from genome assembly GCA_947650365.1 of Chamaelirium japonicum. Taxonomy (NCBI): domain Eukaryota; kingdom Viridiplantae; phylum Streptophyta; class Magnoliopsida; order Liliales; family Melanthiaceae; genus Chamaelirium; species Chamaelirium japonicum. The sequence goes on along the minus strand of CANTAL010000130.1, from coordinate 824,596 downwards.
TCGTACGATCCATTCTTACTCATTCGTATGATCCATTCTAATTCATTCGTACGATCCATTCTAATTCATTCGTACAATCCATTCTAATTCATTCGCACAATCTATTCTAATTCATTCATACGATCCATTCTAATTCATTCGTACGATCGTACGAATGAATTAGAATGGATCGTACGGAATGAATTAGAATGGATTGTATGAATGAATTAGAATGGATACATTCGTGCGAATGAATTAGAATGGATCATACGAATGAGTAAGAATGGATCGTACGAATGAAATAGAATAGATTGTACGAATGAATTAGAATGGATCGTAGAAATGAATTAGAATGGATCGTACGAATGAATTAGAATGGATCATACGAATGAGTAAGAATGGATCGTACAAATGAAATAGAATGGATTGTACGAATGAATTAGAATGGATCGTACGAATGAATTAGAATGGATCGTGTGAAAGAATTAGAATGCATTGTATGAATGAATTAGAATGGATCGTATGAATGAATTAGAATGGATCGTGCGAATGAATTCGAATGGATCGCATGATCCATTCGAATAGAATGGATCGTATGAATGAATTAGAATGGATTGGGCGAATGAATTAGAATGGATCGTATGAATGAATTAGAATGGATCGTATGAATGAATTAGAATGAATCGTGCGAATGAATTAGAATGGATCGTACGAATGAATTAGAATGGATCGTATGAATGAATTAGAATGGATCATACGAATGAATTAGAATGGATCATACGAATGAGTAAGAATGGATCGTACGAATGAAATGGAATGGATTGTATGAATGAATTAGAAGGGATACATTCGTGCGAATGAATTAGAATGGATCGTACGAAAGAATTAGAATGGATCGTACGAATGAATTAGAATGGATCGTACGAATGAATTAGAATGCATCATACGAAAGAATTAGAATGGATATATTCGTGCGAATGAATTAGAATAGATCGTACGAATAAATTAGACTGGATCGTACGAATGAATTTGAATGGATACATTTGTGCGAATGAATCTAAATGGATTGTATGAATGAATTACAATGGATCGTACGAATGAATTAGAATGGATCGTACGAATGAATTAGAATAGCTCATACGAATGAATTAGAATGAATCGTATGAATGAATTAGAATGGTTACATTCGTGCGAATGAATTAGAATAGATCGTACGAATGAATTAGAATGGATCGTACGAATAAATTAGAATGGATCGTGGGAATAAATTAGAATTCTTTCGCACGAATGTATCCATTCGAATTCATTCGCACGAATGTATCCATTCTAATTCCTTCATACGATCCATTCTAATTCATTCGTACGATCCATTCTAATTCATTCATACAATCCATTCTAATTCTTTCACACGATCCATTCTAATTCATTCGTACGATCCATTCTAATTCATTCGTGCAATCCATTCTAATTCATTCGTACGATCCATTCTAATTCATTTGTACGATCCATTTTAATTCATTCGTATAATCCATTCTATTTCATTCGTACGATCCATTCTTACTCATTCGTATGATCCATTCTAATTCATTCGCACGAATGTATCCATTCTAATTCATTCATACAATCCATTCTAATTCATTCTGTACGATCCATTCTAATTCATTCGTATGAATGTAACCATTCTAATTCATTCATTTGATCCATTCTAATTCATTCGTACGATCCATTCTAATTCATTCGTCCGATCCATTCTAATTTATTCGCACGAATGTATCCATTCTAATTCATTCGTACGATCCATTCTAATTCATTCGTAAGATCCATTCTAATTCATTTGTACGATCTGTTCTAATTCATTCGTACGATCCATTCTAATTCATTCGCACGAATGTATCCATTCTAATCCATTCGTACGATCCATTCTAATCCATTCGTACGATCCATTCTAATTCATTCGCATGAATGTAACCATTCTAATTCATTCATTTGATCCATTCTAATTCATTCGTACGATCTATTCTAATTCATTCGTACGATCTATTCTAATTCATTCATACGATCCATTCTAATTCATTCGTCCGATCCATTCTAATTCATTCGCACGAATGTATCCATTCTAATTCATTCGTACGATCCATTCTAATCCATTCTAATTCTTTTACAAAATCTATTCTAATTCATTCATACGATCCATTCTAATTCATTCACACGAATGTATCCATTCTAATTCATTCATACGATCCATTCTATTCATTCGTACGATCCATTCTTACTCATTGGTACGATCTATTCTAATTCATTCGCACGATCCATTCTAATTCATTCGTACGATCCATTCTAATTTATTCGTATGATCCATTCTAATTCATTCGTACGATCCATTCTAATTCATTCGTACGATCCATTCTAATTCATTCGCACAAATGTAACCATTCTAATTCATTCGTACGATCCATTCTAATTCATTCGTACGATCCATTCTAATTCCATCGTACGATCCATTCTAATTCATTCGTACGATCCATTCTAATTTATTCATACAATCCATTCTAATTCTTTCACACGATCCATTCTAATTCATTTGTACGATCCATTCTAATTCATTCGTGCAATCCATTCTATTTCATTCGTACGATCCATTCTAATTCATTTGTATGATCCATTCTAATTCATTCGTACAATCCATTCTATTTCATTCGTACGATCCATTCTTACTCATTCATATGATTCATTCTAATTCATTAGCATGATCCATTCTAATTCATTCGTATGATCCATTCTAATTCATTCGCACGATCCATTCTAATTCATTCGTACGATCCATTCTAATTCTTTCACACGATCCATTCTAATTCATTCGTACGATCCATTCTAATTCATTCGTACGATCTATTCTAATTCATTCGTACGATCCATTCTAATTCATTCGTACGATCCATTCTAATTCCTTCGTACGATCCATTCTAATTCATTCATACAATCCATTCTAATTCTTTCACACGATCCATTCTAATTCATTCGTACGTTCCATTCTAATTCATTAGCACGATCCATGCTAATTCATTCGTTCGATCAATTCTAATTCATTAGCACGATCCATTCTAATTCATTCGCACGATCCATTCTAATTCATTCATAGGATCCATTCTAATTCATTCATACGATCTATTCTAATTCTTTCGCACGAATGTATCCATTCTAATTCATTCGCACGAATGTATCCATTCTAAATCCTTCGTACGATCCATTCTAATTCATTCGTACGATCCATTCTAATTCATTGATTCAATCCATTCTAATTCTTTCACACGATCCATTCTAATTCATTCGTACGATCCATTCTAATTCATTCGTGCAATCCATTCTAATTCATTCGTACGATCCATTCTAATTCATTTGTACGATCCATTCTAATTCATTCGTACAATCCATTCTATTTCATTCGTACGATCCATTCTTACTCATTCGTATGATCCATTCTAATTCATTCGCACGAATGTATCCATTCTAATTCATTCATACAATCCATTCTAATTCATTCCGTACGATCCATTCTAATTCATTCGCATGAATATAACCATTCTAATTCATTCGTACGATCCATTCTAATTCATTCGTCCGATCCATTCTAATTCATTTGCATGAATGTATCCATTCTAATTCATTTGTACGATCCATTCTAATTCATTCGTACGATCCATTCTAATTCATTCATAAGATCCATTCTAATTCATTCGTACGATCCATTCTAATTCATTTGTACGATCCATTCTAATTCATTCGCACGAATGTATCCATTCTAGTTCATTCGTACGATCCATTCTAATTCATTCGTATGATCCATTCTAATTCATTCGCACGATCCATTCTAATTCATTCGTACGATCAATTCTAATTCATTCGCACGAATGTATCCATTCTAATTCATTCGAACGATCCTGAATTAGAATGGATCGTACGAATGAATTAGAATGGATACCTTTGTGCATATGAATTAGAATGGATCGTACGAATGAATTAGAATGGATCATATTAATGAATTAGAATGGATCGTACGAATGAATTAGAATGGATACATTTGTGCGAATGAATTAGAATGGATCGTGCACGAATGTATCCATTCTAATTCATTCGTACGATCCATTCTAATTCATTAATAGGATCCATTCTAATTCATTCGTACGATCCGTTATAATTCATATGCACAAAGGTATCCATTCTAATCCATTCGTAGGATCCATTCTAATCCACTCGTATGATCCATTCTAATTCATTCGTACGATCCATTCTAATTCATTCGCTCGAATGAATCCATTCTAATCCATTCGTACGATCGATTCTAATCCATTCGTATGATCCATTCTAATTCATTCGCATGAATGTAACCATTCTAATTCATTCATTTGATCCATTCTAATTCATTCGTACGATCCATTCTAATTTATTCGTCCGATCCATTCTACTTCATTCGCACGAATGTATCCATTCTAATTCATTCGTACGATCCATTCTAATTCATTCGTACGATCCATTCTAATTCATTCGTAAGAACCATTCTAATTCATTCGTACGATCCATTCTAATTCATTCGCACGAATGTATCCATTCTAGTTCATTCGTACGATCCATTCTAATTCATTCGTACGATCCATTCTAATTCATTCGCACGATCCATTCTAATTCATTCGTACGATCAATTCTAATTCATTCGCACGAATGTATCCATTCTAATTCATTCATACGATCCATTCTAATTCATTCGTACGATCCATTCTAATTCATTCGTACGATCCATTCTAATTCATTCGTCCGATCCATTCTAATTCATTCGCACGAATGTATCCATTCTAATTCATTCGTACGATCCATTCTAATTCATTCGTACGATCTATTCTAATTCATTCGCACGAATGTATCCATTCTAGTTCATTCGTACGATCCATTCTAATTCATTCGTACGATCCATTCTAATTCATTCGCACGATCCATTCTAATTCATTCGTATGATCAATTCTAATTCATTCGTACGATCCTTTCTAATTCACTCATACGATCCATTCTAATACATTCATACGATCCATTCTAATTCATTTGCACGAATATATCCATTCTAATTCATTTGTACGATCCATTCTAATTCCTTTGTACAATCCATTCTAATTCATTCGTACGATCTATTCTAATTCATTCGTACGATCCATTCTAATTCATTCGTACGATCCATTCTAATTCCTTCGTACGATCCATTCTAATTCATTCGTACAATCCATTCTAATTCATTCATACAATCCATTCTAATTCTTTCACACGATCCATTCTAATTCATTCGTATGATCCATTCTAATTCATTCGTGCAATCCATTCTATTTCATTCGTACGATCCATTCTTACTCATTCGTACGATCCATTCTAATTCATTCACATGAATGTATCCATTCGTACGAATGAATTAGAATAGATCGTACGAATGAATTAGAATGGATCGTACGAAGGAATTAGAATGGATCGTACGAAGGAATTAGAATGGATCGTACGAATGAATTAGAATGCATCGTACGAATGAATTAGAATAGATCATACGAATGAATTAGAATGGATCGTACGAAGGAATTAGAATGGATCGTACGAATGAATTAGAATGGATCGTGTGAAAGAATTAGAATGGATTGTATGAATGAATTAGAATGGATCGTACGAATGAATTAGAATGGATCGTACGAAGGAATTAGAATGGATCGTACGAATGAATTAGAATGGATCGTACGAAGGAATTAGAATAGATCGTACGACTGAATTAGAATGGATCGTACGAAGGAATTAGAACGGATCGTACGAATGAATTAGAATGGATATATTCGTGCAAATGAATTAGAATGGATCGTATGAATGTGTTAGAATGGATCGTATGAGTGAATTAGAATGGATCGTACGAATGAATTAGAATAGATCATACGAATGAATTAGAATGGATCGTACGAAGGAATTAGAATGGATCGTACGAATGAATTAGAATGGATCGTGTGAAAGAATTAGAATGGATTGTATGAATGAATTAGAATAGATCGTATGAATGAATTAGAATGGATCGTACGAATGAATTAGAATGGATCGTACGAATGAATTAGAATGGATCGTACGAATGAATTAGAATGGATACATTCGTGCGAATGAATTAGAATGGATACATTTGTGCGAAAGATGAATGAATTAGAATGGATCCTATGAATGAATTAGAATGGATCGTGCGAATGAATCAGAATGGATCGTACGAATGAATTAGAATGGATCGTGCTAATGAATTAGAATTGATCGAACGAATGAATTAGCATGGATTGTGCTAATGAATTAGAATGGAACGTACGAATGAATTAGAATGGATCGTGTGAAAGAATTAGAATGGATTGTATGAATGAATTAGAATGAATTCGTACGATCCATTCGAATTCATTCGCACGATCCATTCTAATTCATTCATACGATCCATTCTAATTCATTCGTACGATCCATTTTAATTCATTCACACAAATGTATCCATTCAAATTCATTCGTACGATCCATTCTAATTTATTCGCACGATCCATTCTAATTCATTCGTACGATCCATTCTAATTCATTAGCACGATCCATGCTAATTCATTCGTTCGATCAATTCTAATTCATTAGCATGATCCATTCTAATTCATTCGTACGATCCATTCTACTTCATTCGCACAAATGTATCCATTCTAATTCATTCGTACGATCCATTCTAATTCATTCGCACGATCCATTCTAATTCATTCGTACGACCCATTCTAATTCTTTCACACGATCCATTCTAATTCATTCGTACGATCCATTCTAATTCATTCGCACGATCCATTCTAATTTATTCATAGGATCCATTCTAATTCATTCATACGATCTATTCTAATTCTTTCACACGAATGTATCCATTCTAATTCATTCGCACGAATGTATCCATTCTAATTCATTCGTACGATCCATTCTAATTCATTCGTACGATCCATTCTAATTCATTCGTACGATCCATTCGATCTTACGAATGAATTAGAATGGATCGTACGAATGAATTAGAATGGATCGTACGAATAAATTAGAATGGATACATTCGTCCGAATGAATTAGAATGGATCATACGAATGAGTAAGAATGGATTTTGCGAATGAATTAGAATGGATCGTACGAATGAATTAGAATGGATACATTTGTGCGAATGAATTAGAATGGATCGTACGAATGAATTAGAATGGATCGTATGAATGAATTAGAATGGATCGTACGAATGAATTAGAATGGATCGTGCGAATGAATTAGAATGGATCGTACGAATGAATTAGAATGGATACATTCGTGCGAATGAATTAGAATGGATCGTACGAATGAATTAGAATGGATCGTACGAATGAATTAGAATGGATCTTACGAATGAATTAGAATGGATCGTACGAATGAATTAGAATGGATCGTACGAATGAATTAGAATGGATACATTCGTGCGAATGAATTAGAATGGATCAGATGAATGAATTAGAATGGATCGTACGAATGAATTATAATGGATCGTACAAATGAATTAGAATGTATCGTGCAAATGAATTAGAATGGATCGTGTGAAAGAATTAGAATGGATTGTATGAATGAATTAGAATGGATCTACGAATGAATTAGAATGGATCTTACGAACGAATTAGAATGGATCGTACGAATGAATTATAATGGATCGTACGAATGAATTAGAATGGATACATTCGTGCGAATGAATTAGAATGAATCGTGCACGAATGTATCCATTCTAATTCATTCGTATGATCCATTCTAATTCATTAATATGATCTATTCTAATTCATTCGTACGATCCATTCTAATTCATTAATATGATCCATTCTAATTCATTCGTACGATCCATTCTAATTCATATGCACAAAGGTATCCATTCTAATCCATTCGTAGGATCCATTCTAATCCATTCGTACGATCCATTCTAATTCATTCGTATGATCCATTCTAATTCATTCGCTCGAATGTATCCATTCTAATCCATTCGTACGATCCATTCTAATCCATTCGTACGATCCATTCTAATTCATTTGCATGAATGTAACCATTCTAATTCATTCATTTGATCCATTCTAATTCATTCGTACGATCCATTCTAATTCATTCGTCCGATCCATTCTAATTCATTCGCATGAATGTATCCATTCTAATTCATTCATACGATCCATTCTAATTCATTCGTACGATCCATTCTAATTCATTCGCACAAATGTATCCATTCTAATTCATTCGTACGATCCATTCTAATTCATTCGCACGATCCATTCTAATTCATTCGTACGATCCATTCTAATACATTCATACGATCCATTCTAATTCATTTGCACAAATATATCCATTCTAATTCATTCGTACGATCCATTCTAATTCCTTCGTACGATCCATTCTAATTCATTCGTACGATCCCTTCTAATTCATTCGCACGATCCATTCTAATTCCTTCGTACGATCCATTCTAATTCATTCGTACGATCCATTCTAATTCATTCATACAATCCATTCTAATTCTTTCACACGATCTATTCTAATTCATTCGTAGGATCCATTCTAATTCATTCGTACAATCTATTCTATTTCATTCGTACGATCCATTCTTTCTCATTGGTATAGTCCATTCTAATTCATTTGCACGAATATATCCATTCTAATTCATTCGTACGATCCATTCTAATTCCTTCGTACGATCCATTCTAATTCATTCGTACGATCTATTCTAATTCATTCGCACGATCCATTCTAATACATTCGTACGATCCATTCTAATTCTTTCACACGATCCATTCTAATTCATTCGTACGATCCATTCTAATTCATTCGTGCAATCCATTCTATTTCATTCGTACGATCCATTCTTACTCATTCGTACGATCCATTCTAATTCATTCACACGAATGTATCCATTCGTACGAATGAATTAGAATAGATTGTACGAATGAATTCGAATCGATCGTACGAATGAATTAGAATGGATCGTACGAAGGAATTAGAATGGATCGTACGAATGAATTAGAATGGATCGTACGAATGAATTAGAATAGATCGTACGAATGAATTAGAATGGATCGTACGAAGGAATTAGAATGGATCGTACGAATGAATTAAAATGGATATATTCGTGCAAATGAATTAGAATGGATCGTATGAATGCATTAGAATGGATCGTATGAGTGAACTAGAATGGATCGTACGAATGAATTAGAATGGATTGTATGAATGAATTAGAATGGATCGCACGAATGAATTAGAATGGATCATACGAATTAATTAGAATGGATAATACGAATGAATTAGAATGGATCGTACGAATGAATTAGAATGGATCGTACGAATGAATTAGAATGGATACATTCGTGCGAATGAATTAGAATGGATTGTGCGAATGAGTAAGAACAGATCGTGCGAATGAATTAGAATAGATCGTACGAATGAATTAGAATGGATCGTGTGAATGAATTAGAATGGATCATACGAATTAATTAGAATGGATACATTTGTGCGAATGAATAATAATGGATCGTACGAATGAATTAGAATGGATCGTACGAATGAATTAGAATGGATCGTGCGAATGAATTAGAATGGATCGTACGAATGAATTAGAATGGATCGTGTGAAAGAATTAGAATGGATCGTACGAATGAATTAGAATGGATCGTGCGAATGAATTAGAATGGATCGTACGAATGAATTAGAATGGATACATTTGTGCGAATGAATTAGAATGGATCGTACGATTGAATTAGAATGGATCGTATGAATGAATTAGAATGGATCGTATGAATGAATTAGAATGGATCGTGCGAATGAATTAGAATGGATCGTATGAATGATTTAGAATGGATCGTACGAATGAACTAGAATGGATACATTCGTGCAAATGAATTAGAATGGATTGTACGAATGAATTAGAATGGATCGTACGAATTAATTAGAATGGATCTTACGAATAAATTAGAATGGATCGTACGAATGAATTAGAATGGATCGTACGAATGAATTAGAATGGATCTTACGAATGAATTAGAATGGATCGTACGAATAAATTAGAATGGATCGTATGAATGGTTTAGAATGGATACATTCGTGGTAATGAATTAGAATGGATCGGACGAATGAATTAGAATGGATCGTACGAATGAATTAGAATGGATCAAATGAATGAATTAGAATGGTTACATTCATGCGAATGAATTAGAATGGATCGTACGAATGGATTAGAATGGATCGTACGAATGGATTAGAATGGATACATTCGTGCGAATGAATTAGAATGGATCATACGAATGAGTAAGAATGGATCGTACGAATGAAATAGAATGGATTGTACGAATGAATTAGAATGGATCGTGCGAATGAATTTAAATGGATCGTACGAATGAATTAGAATGGATCGTGCTAATGAATTAGAATTGATCGTACGAATGAAATAGAATGGATTGTACGAATGATTTAGAATGGATCGTACGAATGAATTAGAATGGATCGTACGAATGATTTAGAATGGATACATTCGTGCGAATGAATTAGAATGGATCATACGAATGAGTAAGAATGGATCGTACGAATGAAATAGAATGGATTGTACGAATGAATTAGAATAGATTCGTACGAATGAATTAGAATGGATACATTCGTGCGAATGAATTAGAATGGATCGTACCAATGACTAAGAATGGATCGTACGAATGAATTAGAATGGATCGTACGAATGAATTAGAATGGATCGTGTGAAAGAATTAGAATGGATTGTATGAATGAATTAGAATAGATCGTACGAATGAATTAGAATGGATCGTACGAATGAATTAGAATGGATCGTACGAATGAAATAGAATGGATTGTACGAATGATTTAGAATGGATCGTACGAATGAATTAGAATTGATCGTACGAATGATTTAGAATGGATACATTCGTGCGAATGAATTAGAATGGATCATACGAATGAGTAAGAATGGATCGTATGAATGAAATAGAATGGATTGTACGAATGAATTAGAATGGATTGTACGAATGAAATAGAATGGATGGTGCGAATGAATTAGAATGGATCGTACGAATGAATTAGAATGGATCGTGTGAAAGAATTAGAATGGATTCGTACGAATGAATTAGAATGGATACATTCGTGCGAATGAATTAGAATGGATCGTACCAATGAGTAAGAATGGATCGTACGAATGAAATAAAATGGATTGTGCGAATGAATTAGAATGGATCGTACGAATGAATTAGAATGGATCGTATAAATGAATTAGAATAGATCGTATGAATGAATTAGAATGGATTATACGAATGAATTAGAATGGATCATACGAATGACTTAGAATGGATACATTCGTGCGAATGAATTAGAATAGATACATTCGTGCGAATAATTAGAATGGATTGTATGAATGAATTAGAATGGATCGTATGAATGAATTAGAATGGATCGTGCGAATGAATTCGAATGGATCGTACGAATGAACAAGAATGGATACATTTGTGCGAATGAATTAGAATGGATCGTATGAATGAATTAGAATGGATCGTATGAATGAATTAGAATGGATCGTGCGAATGAATTCGAATGGTTCGTACGAATTCCTTCTATTTCCTTCATACAATCCATTCTAATTCTTTCACACGATCCATTCTAATTCATTCGTACGTTCCATTCTAATTCATTAGCACGATCCATGCTAATTCATTCGTTCGATCAATTCTAATTCATTAGCACGATCCATTCTAATTCATTCGTACGATCCATTCTAATTCATTCGCATGATCCATTCTAATTCATTCATAGGATCCATTCTAATTCATTCATACGATCTATTCTAATTCTTTCGCACGAATGTATCCATTCTAATTCATTCGCATGAATGTATCCATTCTAATTCATTCGTACGATCCATTCTAATTCATTCGTATGATCCATTCTAATTCATTCATACGATCTATTCTAATTCATTCATACAATCCATTCTAATTCTTTCACACGATCCATTCTAATTCATTCGTACGATCCATTCTAATTCATTCGCACAATCCATTCTTTTTCATTCGTACGATCCATTCTTACTCAATGTTACGATCCGTTCTAATTCATTCGCACGAATGTATCCATTCTAATTCATTCGTACGAATCCATTCAAATTCATTCGTACAATCTATTCTATTTCATTCGTACGATCCATTCTTACTCATTCGTATGATCCATTTTAATTCATTCGGACGAATGTATCCATTCTAATTTATTCGTATGATCCATTCTAATTCATTCGTACGATCCATTCTAATTCATTCGTACGATCCATTCTAATTCATTCGTCCAATCCATTCTAATTCATTCGCACGAATGTATCCATTCTAATTCATTCGTAAGGTCCATTCTAATTCATTCGCACAATCCATTCTATTTCATTCGTACGATCCATTCTTACTCATTCGTATAATCCATTATGGATACATTCATGCGAATGAATTAGAATGGATCATACGAATGAGTAAGAATGGATCGTACGAATGAAATAGAATGGATTGTGCGAATGAATTAGAATGGATCGTACGAATGAATTAGAATGGATCGTGTGAAAGAATTAGAATGGATTGTATGAATGAATTAGAATGGATCGTACGAATGAATTAGAATGGATCGTATGAGTGAATTAGAATGGATACGAAGGAATTAGAATGGTTCGTACGAAGGAATTAGAATGGATCATACGAATGAAATAGTATGGATCGTACGAAGGAATTAGAATGGATCGTACGAAGGAATTAGAATGGATCGTACGAAGGAATTAGAATGGATATATTCGTGCAAATGAATTAGAATGGATTGTATGAATGAATTAGAATGGATCGTATGAGTGAATTAGAACGGATAGTACGAATGAAGTAGAATGGATCGTATGAATGAATTAGAATGGATACATTCGTGCGAATGAATTAGAATGGATCGTATGAATGAATTAGAATAGATTGTGCGAATGAATTAGAATGGATCGTACAAATGAATTAGAATGGAAACATTTGTGCGAATAAATTAGAATGGATTGTATGAATGAATTAGAATGGATCGTACGAATGAATTAGAATGGATCGTACGAATGAATTAGAATAGATTGTGCGAATGAATTAGAATGGATCGTATGAATGAATTAGAATGGATCGTACGAAGGAATTAGAATGGATCGTACGAATGAATTAGAATGGATCGTACGAATGAATTAGAATGGATCGTACGAAGGAATTAGAATGGATCGTACGAATGAATTAGAATGGATCGTACGATTGAATTAGAATGGATCATACGAATGAATAAGAATGGATCGTATGAATGAAATAGATTGGATCGTACGATCCATTCTAATTCATTAGCATGGATCGTGCTAATGAATTAGAATGGAATATACGAATGAATTAGAATGGATCGTAGAATGGATCGTACGAATGAATTAGAATGGATCGTACGAATGAATTAGAATAGATCATAGGAATGAATTAGAATGGATCGTGCAAATGAATTAGAATGGATACATTCGTGCGAATGAATTAGAATGGATCGTGCGAATGAATTAGAATGGATCGTACGAATGAATTAGAATGGATATATTTGAACGAATAAATTAGAATGGATCATACGAATGAATTAGAATGGATCGTACGAATGAATTAGAATGGATAGTGTGAATGAATTAGAATTGATCGTATAAATGAATTAGAATGGATCGTACGAATGAATTAGATCGTACGAATGAATTAGAATGGATCGTATGAATGAATTAAAATGGATACATTCGAGCGAATAAATTAGAATAGATCGTAGGAATGAATTAGAATGGATCGTACGAATGAATTAGAATGGATACATTTGTGAGAATGAATTAGAATGGATCGTACGAATGAATTAAAATGAATCGTACGAAAGAGTTAGAATGGATATATTCGTGCGAATGAATTAGAATGGATCGTACGAATCGAATGAATTAGACTGGATCGTATGAATGAATTTGAATGGATACATTTGTGCGAATAAATCTAAATGGATTGTATGAATGAATTACAATGGATCGTACGAATGAATTAGAATGGATCGTACGAATGAAGTAGAATAGCTCATACGAATGAATTAGAATGAATCGTATGAATGAATTAGAATGGTTACATTCGTGCGAATGAATTAGAATAGATCGTACGAATGAATTAGAATGGATCGTACGAATAAATTAGAATGGATCGTGGGAATGAATTAGAATGGATCTTACGAATGATTTAGAATGGATCGTACGAATGAATTAGAATAGATCGTACAAATGAATTAGAATGGATACATTCATGCGAATGAATTAGAATGGATCAGGCGAATGAATTAGAATGGATCGTACGAATGAATTAGAATGGATCAAATGAATGAATTAGAATGGTTACATTCATGCGAATGAATTAGAATGGATCGTACGAATGGATTAGAATGGATCGTACGAATGGATTAGAATGGATACATTCGTGCGAATAAATTAGAATGGATTGTATGAATGAATTAGAATGGATCGTACGATCCATTCGAATTCATTCGCACGATCCATTCTAATTCATTAATACGATCCATTCTAATTCATTCATACAATCCATTCTAATTCTTTCACACAATCCATTCTAATTCATTCGTAGGATCCATTCTAATTTATTCGTACAATCTATTCTATTTCATTCGTACGATCCATTCTTACTCATTCGTATGATCCATTCTAATTCATTCGGACGAATGTATCCATTCTAATTTATTCGTACGATCCATTCTAATTCATTCGCACGATCCATCCATTCTAACTTATTCGTACGATCCATTCTAATTCATTCGCACGATCCATTCTAATTCATTCTTATGATCCATTCTAATTCATTCATACAATCCATTCTAATTCATTCGTACGATCCATTCTAATTCACTCATACGATCCATTCTAATACATTCATACGATCTATTCTAATTCATTTGCACGAATATATCCATTCTAATTCATTCGTACGATCCATTCTAATTCCTTCATACGATCCATTCTAATTCATTCGTACGATCTATTCTAATTCATTCGTACGATCCATTCTAATTCATTCGTACGATCAATTCTAATTCCTTCGTACGATCCATTCTAATTCATTCATACGATCCATTCTAATTCATTCGTACAATCAATTCTATTTCATTGGTACGAATGGATACATTCGTGTGAATGAATTAGAATGGATCGTACGAATGAGTAAGAATGGATCGTACAAATGAAATAGAATGGATTGCACGAATGAATTAGAATGGATCGTACGAATGAATTAGAAAGGATCGTGTGAAAGAATTAGAATGGATTGTATGAATGAATTAGAATGGATCGTACGAAAGAATTAGAATGGATCGTACGAATGAATTAGAATGGATCGTACGGATGAATTAGAATAGATCGTACGAATGAATTAGCATGGATCGTACGAATGAATTAGAATGGATCGTGTGAAAGAATTAGAATGGATCGTACGAATGAATTAGAAGGGATCGTGCGAATGAATTAGAATGGATCGTCCGAATGAATTAGAATGGATCGTGCTAATGAATTAGAATTGATCGAACGAATGAATTAGAATGAATCGTGCTAATTCATTCGCACGAATGTATCCATTCTAGTTCATTCGTACGATCCATTCTAATTCATTCGTACGATCCATTCTAATTCATTCATACGATATATTCTAATTCATTCATACAATCCATTCTAATTCTTTCACACGATCCATTCTAATTCATTCGTACGATCCATTCTAATTCATTCGCACAATCTATTCGATTTCATTCGTACGATCCATTCTTACTCATTCGTATGATCCATTCTAATTCATTCGCACGAATGTATCCATAATGGATCATACGAATGTGTAAGAATGGATCGTACGAATGAAATAGAATGGATTGTGCGAATGAATTAGAATGGACCGTACGAATGAATTAGAATGGATACATTCGTGCGAATGAATTAGAATGGATCGGACGAATGAATTAGAATGGATCGTACGAATGAATTAGAATGGATCGTACGAATGAATTAGAATGGATCGTACGAATAAATTAGAATGGATGCATTCGTCCGAATGAATTAGAATGGATCATACGAATGAGTAAGAATGGATCGTACGAATGAAATAGAATAGATTGTACGAATGAATTAGAATGGATCCTACGAATGAATTAGAATAGATCGTGTGAAAGAATTAGAATGGATTGTATGAATGAATTAGAATGAATTCGAACGATCCATTCGAATTCATTCGCACGATCCATTCTAATTTATTCATACGATCCATTCTAATTCATTCATACAATCCATTCTAATTCTTTCACACAATCCATTCTAATTCATTCGTAGGATCCATTCTAATTCATTCGTACAATCTATTCTATTTCATTCGTACGATCCATTCTTACTCATTCGTATGATCCATTCTAATTCATTCGGACGAATCTATCCATTCTAATTCATTCGTACGATCCATTCTAATTCATTCGTACGATCCATTCTAATTCATTCGTCCGATCCATTCTAATTCATTCGCAAGAATGTATCCATTCTAATTCATTCGTACGATCCATTCTAATTCATTCGTACGATCCATTCTAATTCATTCGTAAGATCCATTCTAATTTATTCGTACGATCCATTCTAATTCATTCGTACGATCCATTCTAATTCATTCGCACGAATGTATCCATTCTAGTTCATTCGTACGATCCATTCTAATTCATTCGTACGATCCATTCTAATTCTTTCGCACGATCCATTCTAATTCATTCGTACGATCCATTCTAATTCATTCATACGATACATTCTAATTCATTCGTACGATCCATTCTAATTCATTCGCACAAATGTATCCATTCTAATTCATTCGTACGATCCATTCTAATTCATTCGCACGATCCATTCTAATTCATTCGTATGGTCCATTCTAATTCATTCGCACGATCTGTTCTTATTCATTCGCACAATGCATTCTAATTCATTCGCACGAATTTATCCATTCTAATTCATTCGTAGGATCCATTCTAATCCATTCGTACAATCCATTCTAATTCATTCGTACGATCCATTCTAATTCATTCGCACGATCCATTCTAATTCATTCGCACGAATGTATCCATTGTAATTCATTCGTACGATCCATTCTAATTCATTCGTACGATCCATTCTAATTCATTCATACGATCTATTCTAATTCATTCATACAATCCATTCTAATTCTTTCACACGATCCATTCTAATTCATTCGTACGATCCATTCTAATTCATTCGCACAATCCATTCTATTTCATTCGTACGATCCATTCTTACTCATTCGTATGATCCATTCTAATTCATTCGCACGAATGTATCCATAATGGATCATACGAATGAGTAAGAATGGATCGTACGAATGAAATAGAATGGATTGTGCGAATGAATTAGAATGGACCGTACGAATGAATTAGACGTACGAATGAATTAGAATGGATACATTCGTGCGAATAAATTAGAATGGATCATACGAATGAGTAAGAATGGATCGTCATTCTAATTCATTCATATGATCCATTCTAATTCATTTGTATCCATTCTATTTCTTTCTCACGATCCATTCTAATTCATTCGCACAATCTATTCTAATTCATTCGTACGATCCAATTCATTCGTACGATCCATTCTAATTCATTCATACAATCCATTCTAATTTATTCGCACGAATGTATCCATTCTAATTCATTCGTACGATCCATTCTAATTCATTCGCGCAATCTATTCTAATTCATTCATACGATCCATTCTAATTCATTCGCACGAATGTATCGATTCCAATTCATTCATATGATCCATTCTACTTCATTCGTACTATCCGTTCTAATTCACTCATACGATCCATTCTAATTCATTCATACGATCCATTCTAATTCATTTGCACGAATATATCCATTCTAATTCATTCGTACGATCCATTCTAATTCTTTCGTACGATCCATTCTAATTCCTTCGTATGATCCATTCTAATTCCTTCGTACGATCCATTCTATTTCATTCGTATGATCCATTCTAATTCCTTCGTACGATCCATTCTAATTCCTTCGTATCCATTCTAATTCACTCATACGATCCATTCTAATTCATTCCTACTATCCATTCTAATTCATTCATACAATCCATTCTAATTCATTCGCACGAATGTATCCATTCTAATCCATTCGTACGATCCATTCTAATCCATTCGTACGATCCATTCTAATTCATTCGCATGAATGTAACCATTCTAATTCATTCATTTGATCCATTCTAATTCATTCGTAAGATCCATTCTAATTCATTCGTCCGATCCATTCTAATTCATTCGCACGAATGTATCCATTCTAATTCATTCGTACGATCCATTCTAATCCATTCTAATTCTTTCACACGATCCATTCTAATTCATTCGTAGGATCCATTCTAATTCATTCGTACAATCTATTCTATTTCATTCGTACGATCCATTCTTACTCATTCGTATGATCCATTCTAATTCATTCGGACGAATGTATCCATTCTAATTTATTTGTACGATCCATTCTAATTCATTTGTAAGATCCATTCTAATTCATTCGTACGATCCATTCTAATTCATTCGTACGATCCATTCTAATTCATTCACACGAATGTATCCATTCTAGTTCATTCGTACGATCCATTCTAATTCATTCGTACGATCCATTCTAATTCATTCGCACGATCCATTCTAATTCATTCGTACGATCCATTCTAATTCATTCGTACGATCCATTCTAATTCATTCGTACGATCCATTCTAATTCATTCGCACGAATGTATCCATTCTAGTTCATTCGTACGATCCATTCTAATTCATTTGTACGATCCATTCTAATTCATTCGCACGATCCATTCTAATTCATTCATACGATCCATTCTAATTCATTCGTACGATCCATTCTAATTCATTCGTACAAATGTATCCATTCTAATTCATTCGTACGATCCATTCTAATTCATTCGCACGATCCATTCTAATTCATTCGTACGATCCATTCTAATTCTTTCACACGATCCATTCTAATTCATTCGTACGATCCATTCTAATTCATTCGTGCAATCCATTCTATTTCATTCGTACGATCCATTTTTACTCATTCGTACGATCAATTCTAATTCATTCACACGAATGTATCCATTCGTACGAATGAATTAGAATAGATTGTACGAATGAATTAGAATGGATCGTACGAATGAATTAGAATGGATCGTACGAAGGAATTAGAATGGATCGTACGAATGAATTAGAACGGATCGTACGAATGAATTAGAATAGATCGTACGAATGAATTAGAATGGATCGTACGAAGGAATTAGAATAGAACGTACGAATGAATTAGAATGGATATATTCGTGCAAATGAATTAGAATGGATCGTATGAATGTATTAGAATGGATCGTATGAGTGAATTAGAATGGATCGTACGAATGAATTAGAATGGATTGTATGAATGAATTAGAATGGATCATACGAATGAATTAGAATGGATCGTATGAATGAATTAGAATAGATCGTACGAATGAATTAGAATGGATCGTGCGAATGAATTAGAATGGATCGTACGAATGAATTAGAATGGATCGTACGAATGAATTAGAATGGATCGTACGAATGAATTAGAATGGATCTTACGAATGAATTAGAATGGATCGTACGAATGAATTAGAACGGATCGTACGAATGAATTAGAATGGATACATTCATGCGAATGAATTAGAATGGATCGGACAAATGAATTAGAATGGATCGTACGAATGAATTAGAATGGATCAAATGAATGAATTAGAATGGTTACATTCATGCGAATGAATTAGAATGGATCGTACGAATGGATTAGAATGGATCGTACGAATGGATTAGAATGGATACATTCGAGCGAATGAATTAGAATGGATCGTACGAATGAATTAGAATGGATCGTACGAATGGATTAGAATGGATCCTACGAATGGATTAGAATGGATACCTTTGTGCATATGAATTAGAATGGATCGTACGAATGAATTAGAATGGATCATATTAATGAATTAGAAAGGATCGTACGAATGAATTAGAATGGATACATTCTTGCGAATGAATTAGAATGGATCGTGCGAATCAATTAGACTGGATCGTGTGAATGAATAAGAATAGATCATACGAATGAATTAGAATAGATTGTACGAATTAATTAGAATGGATACATTCATGCGAATGAATTAGAATGGATTGTATGAATGAATTAGAATGGATCGTACGAATGAATTAGAATGGATCATACGAATTAATTAGAATGGATCATACGAATGAATTAGAATGGATCGTACGAATGAATTAGCATGGATACATTCGTGCGAATGAATTAGAATGGATTGTGCGAATCAATAAGAAAAGATCGTGCGAATGAATTAGAATGGATCGTACGAATGAATTAGAATGGATCGTGCGAATGAATTAGAATGGATCGTACGAATGAATTAGAATGGATACATTTGTGCGAATGAATTAGAATGGATCGTACGAATGAATTAGAGTGGATCGTATGAATAAATTAGAATGGATCGTACGAATGAATTAGAATGGATCGTGCGAATGAATTAGAATGGATCGTACGAATGAATTAGAATGGATCGTACGAATGAATTAGAATGGATCGTATGAATGAATTAGAATGGATCGTACGAATGAATTAGAATGGATCGTGCGAATGAATTAGAATGGATCGTACGAATGAATTAGAATGGATCGTACAAATGAACTAGAATGGATACATTCGTGCGAATGAATTAGAATGGATCATACGAATGAATTAGAATTGATTGTACGAATGAACTAGAATGGATCGATACATTCGTGCGAATGAATTAGAATGGATCGTACGAATGAATTAGAATGGATCGTACGAATGAATTAGAGTGGATCGTACAAATGAATTAGAATGGATCATACGAATGAATTAGAATGGATCATACGAATAAGTAAGAATGGATCGTACGAATAAAATAGAATGGATTGTACGAATGAATTAGAATGGATCGTACGAATGAATTAGAATGGATCGTGTGAAAGAATTAGAATGGATTGTATGAATGAATTAGAATGGATCATATGAATGAATTAGAATGGATCGTGCGAATGAATTCGAATGGATCGTACGAATGAATTAGAATGGATCGTACGAATGAGTTAGAATGGATACATTCGTGCGAATGAATTAGAATAGATACATTCGTGCGAATGAATTAGAATGGATCGTACGAATGAATTAGAATGGATCGTGCTAATGAATTAGAATTGATCGAACGAATGAATTAGCATGTATCGTGCTAATGAATTAGAATGAAACTTACGAATGAATTAGAATGGATCATGTGAAAGAATTAGAATGGATTGTATGAATGTATTAGAATGAATTCGTACGATCCATTCGAATTCATTCACACGATCCATTCTAATTCATTCATATGATCCATTCTAATTCATTCATACAATCCATTCTAATTCTTTCACACGATCCATTCTAATTTATTCGTAGGATCCATTCTAATTCATTCGTATAATCTATTCTATTTCATTCGTACGATCCATTCTTACTCATTCATATGATCCATTCTAATTCATTCAGACGAATGTATCCATTCTAATTTATTCGTACGATCCATTCTAATTCATTCGTTCGATCCATTCTAATTCATTCGTACGATCCATTCTTACTCATTCGTATGATCCATTCTAATTCATTCGTACGATCCATTCTAATTCATTCGTACGATCCATTCTAATTCATTCGCATAATCTATTCTAATTCATTCGTACGATCCATTCTAATTCATTCGTACGATCGTACGAATGAATTAGAATGGATCGTACGGAATGAATTAGAATGGATTGTATGAATGAATTAGAATGGATACATTCGTGCGAATGAATTAGAATGGATCATACGAATGAGTAAGAATGGATCGTACGAATGAAATAGAATGGATTGTACGAATGAATTTGAATGGATCGTACGAATGAATTAGAATGGATCGTACGAATGAATTAGAGTGGATCATACGAATGAGTAAGAATGGATCGTAAAAATGAAATAGAATGGATTGTACGAATGAATTAGAATGCATTGTATGAATGAATTAGAATGGATCGTATGAATGAATTAGAATGGATCGTGCGAATGAATTCGAATGGATCGCATGATCCATTCGAATAGAATGGATCGTATGAATGAATTAGAATGGATCGGGCGAATGAATTAGAATGGATTGTAGGAATGAATTAGAATGGATCGTATGAATGAATTAGAATGGATCGTATGAATGAATTAGAATGGATCGTGCGAACGAATTAGAATGGATCGTACGAATGAATTAGAATGAATCGTACGAATGAATAAGAATGGATCATACGAATGAATTAGAATGGATCATACGAATGAGTAAGAATGGATCGTACGAATGAAATAGAATGGATTGTACGAATCAATTAGAATGGATACATTCGTGCGAATGAATTAGAATGGATCGTGCAAATGAATTAGAATGGATCGTACGAATGAATTAGAATGGATCATACGAATGAGTAAGAATGGATCGTACGAATGAATTCAAATGGATCGTGCGAATGAATTCGAATGAATTAGAATGGATCGTACGAATAAATTAGAATGGATCGTACGAATGAATTAGAATGCATCGTACGAAAGAATTAGAATGGATATATTCGTGCGAATGAATTAGAATGGATCGTACGAATGAATTAGACTGGATTGTACGAATGAATTTGAATGAATACATTTGTGCGAATGAATCTAAATGGATTGTATGAATGAATTACAATGGATCGTACGAATGAATTAGAATGGATCGTACGAATGAATTAGAATAGCTCATACGAATGAATTAGAATGAATCGTATGAATGAATTAGAATGGTTACATTCGTGCGAATGAATTAGAATAGATCGTACGAATGAATTAGAATGGATCGTACGAATAAATTAGAATGGATCGTGGGAATGAATTAAAATGGATCGTACGAATGAATTAGAATGGATCCACCGAATGTGTTAGAATGGATCATACGAATGAATTAGAATGGATTGTACGAATGAATTAGAATGGATTGTGCGAATGAATTAAAATGGATCGTATGAATGAATAAGAATGGATCGTACGAATGAATTAGAATGGATCGTGCGAATGAATTAGCATGAATCATACGAATGTATTAGAATGGATCGTACGAATGAATTAGAATGAATCATACGATCCATTCTAATTCATTCGTACGATCCATTCTAATTCATTCGCACGAATGTATCCATTCTAGTTCATTCGTACGATCCATTCTAGTTTATTTGTACGATCCATTCTAATTCATTCGTACGATCCATTCTAATTCATTCGTATGATCCATTCTAATTCATTCGTACGATCCATTCTAATTCATTCATACAATCCATTCTAATTCATTCGCACGAATGTATCCATTCTAATTAATTCGTACGATCCATTCTAATTCATTAGTATGATCCATTCTTATTCATTCGCATGATCCAGTCAAATGGATTCGCACGATCCATTCTAATTCATTCGCACGAATGTATCCATTCTAATTCATTCGTATGATCCATTCTAATTCATTAATATGATCCATTCTAATTCATTCGCACGATCCATTCTAATTCATTCGTACGATCCATTCTAATTCATTCGTACGATCCATTCTAATTTATTCACACGATCCATTCTAATTCATTCGTACAATCTATTCTATTTCATTCGTACGATCCATTCGTACTCATTCGTATGATCCTTTCTAATTCATTCGGACGAATGTATCCATTCTAATTTATTCGTACGATCCATTCTAATTCATTCGTACGATCCATTCTAATTCATTCGTACGATCCATTCTAATTCATTCGTCCGATCCATTCTAATTCATTCGCACGAATGTATCCATTCTAATTCATTCGTACGGTCCATTCTAATTCATTCGCACAATCCATTCTATTTCATTCGTACGATCCATTCTTACTCATTCGTATGATCCATTATGGATACATTCGTGCGAATGAATTAGAATGGATCATACGAATGAGTAAGAATGGATCGTACGAATGAAATAGAATGGATTGTGCGAATGAATTAGAATGGATCGTACAAATGAATTAGAATGGATCGTGTGAAAGAATTAGAATGGATTGTATGAATGAATTAGAATAGATCATATGAATGAATTAGAATGGATCGTACGAATGAATTAGAATGGATCGTACGAATGAACTAGAATGGATACATTCGTGCGAATGAATTAGATTGGATCGTACGAATGAATTAGAATGGATCGTACGAATTAATTAGAATGGATCTTACGAATGAATTAGAATGGATCATACGAATGCACGATCCATGCTAATTCATTCGTTCGATCAATTCTAATTCATTAGCACGATCCATGCTAATTCATTCGTACGATCCATTCTAATTCATTCGCACGATCCATTCTAATTCATTCGTACGATCCATTCTAATTCATTCGCACGATCCATTCTAATTCATTCGTACGATCCATTCTACTTCATTCGTACGATCTATTCTAATTCATTCGTACGATCCATTCTATTTTCATTCGTACGATCCATTCTAATTCATTCGCTCAAATGTATCCATTCTAATCCATTCGTACGATCCATTATAATCCATTCGTATGATCCATTCTAATTCATTCGCATGAATGTAACCATTCTAATTCATTCATTTGATCCATTCTAATTCATTCGTACGATCCATTCTAATTCATTCGTCCGATCCATTTTAATTCATTCGCACGAATGTATCCATTCTAATCCATTCGTAAGATCCATTCTAATTCATTCGTACGATCCATTCTAATTCATTCGTACGATCCATTCTAATTCATTAATATGATCCATTCTAATTCATTCGTACGATCCATTCTAATTCATATGCACAAAGGTATCCATTCTAATTCATTCGTACGATCCATTCTAATTCAGGATCGTACGAATGAATTAGAATGGATACATTCGTGCGAATAAATTAGAATTGATCGTACGAATGAATTAGAATGGATCGTGCGAATGAATTAGAATGGATCGTACGAATGAATTAGAATGGATCGTACGAATGAACTGGAGTGGATACATTCGTGCGAATAAATTAGAATGGATCATACGAATGAATTAGAATGGATCGTACGAATGAATTAGAATGGATCTTACGAATGAATTAGAATGGATCGTACGAATGAATTAGAATGGATCGTACGAATGAATTAGAAGGGATACATTCGTGCGAATGAATTAGAATGAATCGGACGAATGAATTAGAATGGATCGTACGAATGAATTAGAATGGATCAAATGAATGAATTAGAATGGTTACATTCATGCAAATGAATTAGAATGGATCGTATGAATGGATTAGAATGGATCGTACGAATGGATTAGAATGGATACATTCGAGCGAATGAATTAGAATAGATCGTACGAATGAAATTAGAATGGATCGTACGAATGAATTAGAATAGATCGTACGAATGAATTAGAATGGATCGTACGAATGAATTAGAATGGATCGTACGAATAAATTAGAATGGATACATTCGTCCGAATGAATTAGAATGGATCATACGAATGAGTAAGAATGGATGGTACGAATGAAATAGAATAGATTGTACGAAAAAATTTGAATGGATCCTACGAATGAATTAGAATGGATAGTGTGAAAGAATTAGAATGGATTGTATGAATGAATTAGAATGGATCGTATGAATGAATTAGAATGGATCGTGCGAATGAATTCGAATGGATCGTACGAATTCATTCTAATTCATTCATACAATCCATTCTAATTCTTTCACACGATCCATTCTAATTCATTCGTACGTTCCATTCTAATTCATTAGCACGATCCATGCTAATTCATTCGTTCGATCAATTCTAATTCATTAGCACGATCCATTCTAATTCATTCATACGATTCATTCTAATTCCTTCGTACGATCCATTCTAATTCATTCGTACGATATATTCTTATTCATTCGTACGATCCATTCTAATTCATTCGTACGATCCATTCTAATTCCTTCGTACGATCCATTCTAATTCATTCGTACGATCCATTCTAATTCATTCGTGCAATCCATTCTATTTCATTCGTACGATCCATTCTTACTCATTCGTACGATCCATTCTAATTCATTCACACGAATGTATCCATTCGTACGAATGAATTAGAATAGATTGTACGAATGAGTTATAATGGATCGAACGAATGAATTAGAATGGATCGTACGAAGGAATTAGAATGGATCGTACGAATGAATTAGAATGGATCGTACGAATGAATTAGAATAGATCGTACAAAGGAATTAGAATGGATCGTACGAAGGAATTAGAATGGATCGTACGAATGAATTAGAATGGATATATTCGTGCAAATGAATTAGAATGGATCATATGAATGTATTAGAATGGATCGTATGAGTGAATTAGAATGGATCGTACGAATGAATTAGAATGGATTGTATGAATGAATTAGAATGGATCGTACGAATGAATTAGAATGGATCATACGAATTAATTAGAATGGATCATACGAATGAATTAGAATGGATCGTATGAATGAATTAGAATGGATCGTACGAATGAATTAGAATTGATACATTCGTGCGATCCATTCTAATTCATTCGCACAATCCATTCTATTTCATTCGTACGATCCATTCTTACTCATTGGTACGATCCATTCAAATTCATTCGCATGAATGTATCCATTCTAATTGATTCATACGAATCCATTCTAATTCATTTGTACAATCTATTCTATTTCATTCGTAAGATCCATTCTAATTCATCCGTACGATCCATTCTTATTCATTCATATGATCCATTCTAATTCATTCGTAAGATCCATTCTAATTCATTCGTACGATCCATTCTAATTCATTCGTACGATCCATTCTAATTTATTCGCACGAATGTATCCATGCTAGTTCATTCGTATGATCCATTCTAATTCATTCGTACGATCCATTCTAATTCATTCGCACGATCCATTCTAATTCATTCGTACGATCCATTCTAATTCATTCATACGATCTATTCTAATTCATTCGTACGATCCATTCTAATTCATTCGCACAAATGTATCCATTCTAATTCATTCGTACGATCCATTCTAATTCATTCGCACGATCCATTCTAATTCATTCATATGATCCATTCTAATTCATTCGCACGATCTGTTCTTATTCATTCGAACAATCCATTCTAATTCATTCGCACGAATGTATCCATTCTAATTCATTCGTACGATCCATTCTAATTCATTCGTACGATCCATTCTAATTCATTCGTATGATCCATTCTAATTAATTCGTATGATCCATTCTAATTCATTCGTACGATCCATTCTAATTCATTCATACAATCTATTCTAATTCATTCGCACGAATGTATCCATTCTAATTAATTCGTACGATCCATTCTAATTCATTCGTATGATCCATTCTAATTCATTCGCCCAATCCATTCTATTTCATTCGTACGATCCATTCTTACTCATTGGTACGATCCATTCTAATTCATTCGCACGAATGTATCCATTCTAATTCATTCGTACGAATCCATTCTAATCATTCGTACAATCTATTCTATTTCATTCGTACGATCCATTCTTACTCATTCGTATGATCCATTCTAATTCATTCGGACGAATGTATCCATTCTGAATGAATTAGAATGGATACATTCGTGCGAATGAATTAGAATGGCTACATTCGTGCGAAAGAATTAGAATAGATCGTATGAATGAATTAGAATGGATCCTATGAATGAATTAGAAAGGATCGTGCGAATGAATTAGAATGGATCGTACAAATGAATTAGAATGGATCGTGTGAAAGAATTAGAATGGATCGCACGAATGAATTAGAATGGATCGTACGAATGAATTAGAATGGATCGTACGAATGAATTACAATGGATACATTCGTGCGAATGAATTAGAATGGATTGTGCGAATGAATAAGAACAGATCGTGCGAATGAATTAGAATGGATCGTACGAATGAATTAGAATGGATCGTGCGAATGAATTAGAATGGATCGTACGAATGAATTAGAATGTATCGTACGAATGAATTAGAATGGATCGTACGAATGAATTAGAATGGATCGTACGAATGAATTAGAATGGATTATACAAATGAATTAGAATGGATCGTGCGAATGAATTAGAATGGATCGTACCAATGAGTAAGAATGGATCGTACGAATGAATAGAATGGATCGTATGAATGAATTAGAATGGATACATTCGTGTGAATGAATTAGAATGGATCGTATGAATGAATTAGAATAGATTTTGTGAAAGAATTAAAATGGATTAGAATGGATCGTACGAATGAATTAGAATGGATACATTCGTGCGAATGAATTAGAATGGATCGGACGAATGAATTAGAATGGATCGTACGAATGAATTAGAATGGATAGTACGAATGAATTAGAATAGATTGTGTGAATGAATTAGAATGGATCGTACGAATGAATTAGAATGGATCGTACGAATGAATTAGAATGGATCATACGAATGAGTAAGAATTGATCGTACAAATGAATTAGAATGGATCGTACGAATGAATTAGAATGGATCATACGAATAAATTAGAATGGATACATTCGTCCGAATGAATTAGAATGGATCATACGAATGAGTAAGAATGGATCGTACGAATGAAATAGAATAGATTGTACGAATGAATTAGAATGGATCCTACAAATGAATTAAAATGGATCGTGTGAAATACGAATGAATTAGAATGGATATATTCGTGCAAATGAATTAGAATGGATCGTATGAATGTATTAGAATGGATCGTATGAGTGAATTAGAATGGATCGTGCGAATGAATTAGAATGGATCGTACGAATGAATTAGAATGGATCGTACGAATGAATTAGAATGGATCGTATGAATGAACTAGAATGGATACATTCGTGCGAATGAATTAGAATGGATCGTACGAATGAATTAGAATGGATCGTGCGAATGAATTAGAATGAATCGTATGAATGAATTAGAATAGATCGTAGGAATGAATTAGAATGGATCGTACGAATGAATTACAATAGATCGTACGAATGAATTAGAATGGATCGTACGAATAAATTAGAATGGATACATTCGTCCGAATGAATTAGAATGGATCATACGAATGAGTAAGAATGGATCGTACGAATGAAATAGAATAGATTGTACGAATGAATTAGAATGGATCCTACGAATGAATTAGAATGGATCGTGTGAAAGAATTAGAATGGATTGTATGAATGAATTAGAATGGATAGTATGAATGAATTAGAATGGATCGTGCGAATGAATTCGAATGGATCGCACGAATTCATTCTAATTCATTCATACAATCCATTCTAATTCTTTCACACGATCTATTCTAATTCATTCGTAGGATCCATTCTAATTCATTCGTACAATCTATTCTATTTCATTCGTACGATCCATTCTTACTCATTCGTATGATCCATTCTAATTCATTCGGACGAATGTATCCATTCTAATTTATTCGTACGATCCATTCTAATTCATTCGTACGATCTATTCTAATTCATTCGTACAATCCATTCTAATTCATTCATACGATCTATTCTAATTCATTCATACAATCCATTCTAATTCTTTCACATGATACATTCTAATTCATTCGTACGATCAATTCTAATTCATTCGCACAATCCATTCTATTTCATTCGTACGATCCATTCTTACTCATTTGTATGATCCATTCTAATTCATTCGCACGAATGTATCCATAATGGATCATACGAATGAGTAAGAATGGATCGTACAAATGAAATAGAATGGATTGTGCGAATGAATTAGAATGGACCGTACGAATGAATTAGAATGGATACATTCGTGCGAATGAATTAGAATGGATCGGACGAATGAATTAGAATGGATCGTACGAATGAATTAGAATAGATCGTACGAATGAATTAGAATGGATCGTACGAATAAATTAGAATGGATACATTCGTCCGAATGAATTAGAATGGATCATACGAATGAGTAAGAATGGATCGTACGAATGAAATAGAATAGATTGTACGAATGAATTAGAATGGATTCGTACGAATGAATTAGAATGGATACATTCGTGCGAATGAATTAGAATGGATCGTACCAATGAGTAATAATGGATCGTACGAATGAAATAGAATGGATTGTGCGAATGAATTAGAATGGATCGTACGAATGAATTAGAATGGATCGTACGAATTAATTAGAATGGATACATTCGTGCGAATGAATTAGAATGGATTGTATGAATGAATTAGAATGGATCGTACGAATGAATTAGAATGGATCATACGAATTAATTAGAATGGATCATACGAATGAATTAGAATGGATCGTACGAATGAATTAGAATGGATACATTCGTGCGAATGAATTAGAATGGATTGTGCGAATGAATAAGAACTGATCGTACGAATGAATTAGAATGGATCGTACGAATGAATTAGAATGGATCTTACGAATGAATTAGAATGGATCGTACGAATGAATTAGAATGGATCGTACGAATGAATTAGAATGGATCGTACGAATGAACTAGAATGGATCGTACCAATGAGTAAGAATGGATCGTACGAATGAATAGAATGAATTAGAATGGATCGTACAAATGAATTAGAATGGATCGTGTGAAAGAATTAGAATGGATCGTACGAATGAATTAGAATGGATCGTGCGAATGAATTAGAATGGATCGTACGAATGAATTAGAATGGATACATTTGTGCGAATGAATTAGAATGGATCGTACGAATGAATTAGATTGGATCATATGAATGAATTAGAATGGATCGTACGAATGAATTAGAATGGATCGTGCGAATGAATTAGAATGGATCGTACGAATGAATTAGAATGGATCGTACGAATGAACTAGAATGGATACATTCGTGCGAATGAATTAGAATGGATCGTACGAATGAATTAGAATGGATCGTACGAATGAATTAGAATGGATCTTACGAATGAATTAGAATGGATCGTACGAATGAATTAGAATGGATCGTACGAATGAATTAGAATGGATCGTACGAATGAATTAGAATGGATCGTGCGAATGAATTAGAATGGATCGTACCAATGAGTAAGAATGGATCGTACGAATGAATAGAATGGATCGTATGAATGAATTAGAATGGATACATTCGTGTGAATGAATTAGAATGGATCGTATGAATGAATTAGAATAGATTTTGTGAATGAATTAGAACTGATCGTACGAATGAATTAGAATGGATCGTGCGAATGAATTACAATGGATCGTATGAATGAATTAGAATGGTTACATTCATGCGAATGAATTAGAATGGATCGTACGAATGGATTAGAATGGATACATTCGAGCGTACGAATGAAATAGAATAGATTGTACGAATGAATTAGAATGGATCCTACGAATGAATTAGAATGGATCGTGTGAAAGAATCAGAATGGATTATATGAATGAATTAGAATGGATCGTATGAATGAATTAGAATGGATCGTGCGAATGAATTCGAATGGATCGTACGAATTCATTCTAATTCATTCATACAATCCATTCTAATTCTTTCACACGATCCATTCTAATTCATTCGTACGTTCCATTCTAATTCATTAGCACGATCCATGCTAATTCATTCGTTCGATCAATTCTAATTCATTAGCACGATCCATTCTAATTCATTCGTACGATCCATTCTAATTCATTCGCACGATCCATTCTAATTCATTCATAGGATCCATTCTAATTCATTCATACAATCCATTCTAATTCATTCGCATGAATGTGTCCATTCTAATTCATTCGTACGATCAGTTCTAATTCCTTCAAAAAATCTATTCTAATTCATTCATACGATCCATTCTAATTCATTCACACGAATGTATCCATTCTAATTCATTCATACGATCCATTCTAATTCATTCGTACGATCCATTCTAATTCATTCATACGATCCATTCTAATACATTCATACGATCCATTCTAATTCATTTGCACGAATATATCCATTCTAATTCATTCGTACGATCGATTCTAATTCCTTCGTACGATCCATTCTAATTCATTCGTATGATCTATTTTATTTCATTCGTACGATCCATTCTTACTCATTCGTACGATCCATTCTAATTCATTCGTCCGATCCATTCTATTTCATTCGCACGAATGTATCCATTCTAATTCATTCGTTCTAATTCATTCGTACGATCCATTCTAATTCATTCGTACGATCCATTCTAATTCATTCGCACGAATGTATCCATTCTAGTTCATTCGTACGATCCATTCTAATTCATTCGCATAATCCATTCTATTTCATTCGTACGATCCATTCTTACTCATTCGTATGATCCATTATGGATACATTCGTGCGAATGAATTAGAATGGATCATACGAATGAGTAAGAATGGATCGTACGAATGAAATAGAATGGATTGTGCGAATGAATTAGAATGGATCGGACGAATGAATTAGAATGGATACATTCGTGTGAATGAATTAGAATGGATACATTCGTGCGAAAGAATTAGAATTGATCGTATGAATGAATTAGAATGGATCCTATGAATGAATTAGAATGGATCGTGCAAATGAATTAGAATGGATCGTACGAATGAATTAGAATGGATCGTGCGAATGAATTAGAATGGATCGTACAAATGAATTAGAATTGATCGTGCTAATGAATTAGAATTGATCGAACAAATGAATTAGCATGGATCGTGCTAATGAATTAGAATGGAACGTACGAATGAATTAGAATGGATCGTACGAATGAATTAGAATGGATCATACGAATGAATTAGAATGGATCGTATGAATGAATTAGAATGGATACATTCGTGCGAATGAATTAGAATGGATCGTATGAATGAATTAGAATGGATCGTACGAATGAATTAGAATGGATCGTACGAATGAATTAGAATGGATCGTACGAATGAACTAGAATGGATACATTCGTGCGAATGAAATAGAATGGATCGTACGAATGAATTAGAATGGATCGTACGAATGAATTAGAATAGATCTTACGAATGAATTAGAATGGATCGTACGAATGAATTAGAATGGATCGTACGAATGAGTTAGAATGGATACATTCGTGCGAATGAATTAGAATGGATCGGACGAATGAATTAGAATGGATCGTATGAATGAATTAGAATGGATCGTACGAATGAATTAGAATGGATCATACGAATAAATTAGAATGGATACATTCGTCCGAATGAATTAGAATGGATCATACGAATGAGTAAGAATGGATCGTACGAATGAAATAGAATAGATTGTACGAATGAATTAGAATAGATTCGTACGAATGAATTAGAATGGATACATTCATGCGAATGAATTAGAATGGATCGTACCATTGAGTAAGAATGGATCGTACGAATGAAATAGAATGGATTGTGCGAATGAATTAGAATGGATCGTACGAATGAATTAGAATGGATCGTGTGAAAGAATTAGAATGGATTGTATGAATGAATTAGAATAGATCTTATGAATGAATTAGAATGGATCGTACGAATGAATTAGAATGGATCGTACGAATGAATTAAAATGGATCGTACGAATGAATTAGAATTGATACATTCGTGCGAATGAATTAGAATGGATACATTCGTGCGAAAGAATTAGAATAGATCGTATGAATGAATTAGAATGGATCCTATGAATGAATTAGAATGGATCGTGCGAATAAATTAGAATGGATCGTACGAATGAATTAGAATGGATCGTACGAATGAATTAGAATGGATCGTGCTAATGAATTAGAATTGATCGAACTAATGAATTAGCATGGATCGTGCTAATGAATTAGAATGGAACGTACGAATGAATTAGAATGGATCGTGTGAAAG
Source organism: Chamaelirium japonicum (assembly GCA_947650365.1). Classification (NCBI taxonomy): domain Eukaryota; kingdom Viridiplantae; phylum Streptophyta; class Magnoliopsida; order Liliales; family Melanthiaceae; genus Chamaelirium; species Chamaelirium japonicum. The sequence continues at coordinate 790,507 of CANTAL010000130.1, read as the reverse complement.
AATTAGAATGGATTGTATGAATGAATTAGAATGAATTCGTACGATCCATTCGAATTCATTCGCACGATCCATTCTAATTCATTCATACGATCCATTCTAATTCATTCATACAATCCATTCTAATTCTTTCACACGATCCATTCTAATTCATTCGTAGGATCCATTCTAATTCATTCGTACAATCTATTCTATTTCATTTGTACGATCCATTCTTACTCATTCGTATGATCCATTCTAATTCATTTGGACGAATGTATCCATTCTAATTTATTCGTACGGTCCATTCTAATTCATTCGTACGATCCATTCTTACTCATTCGTATGATCCATTCTAATTCATTCGTACGATCCATTCTAATTCATTCATACGATCCATTCTAATTCATTCGCATAATCTATTCTAATTCATTCGTACGATCCATTCTAATTCATTCGTACGATCGTACGAATGAATTAGAATGGATCGTACGGAATGAATTAGAATGGATTGTATGAATGAATTAGAATGGATACATTCGTGCGAATGAATTAGAATGGATCATACGAATGAGTAAGAATGGATCGTACGAATGAAATAGAATAGATTGTACGATCCATTCTAATTCATTCCCACGATCCATTCTAATTTATTCATACGATCCATTCTAATTCATTCGTACGATCTATTCTTATTCATTCGCACGAATGTAACCATTCTAATTCATTCATACGATTCATTCTAATTCATTCGTATGAGCTATTCTAATTCATTCGTACGATCCATTCTAATTCATTCACACGAATATATCCATTCTAATTCATTCATACGATCCATTCTAATTCATTCGTACGATCCATTCTAATTCACTCATATTATCCATTCTAATACATTCATACGATCCATTCTAATTCATTTGGAAAAATATATCCATTCTAATTCATTCGTACGATCCATTCTAATTCCTTCGTACGATCCATTCTAATTCATTCGTACGATCTATTCTATTTAATTCGTACGATCCATTCTTACTCATTCGTACGATCCATTCTAATTCATTCGTCCGATCCATTCTAATTCATTCGCACGAATGTATCCATTCTAATTCATTCGTTCGATCAATTCTAATTCATTAGCACGATCCATTCTAATTCATTCGTACGATCCATTCTAATTCATTCGCACTATCCATTCTAATTCATTCATAGGATCCATTCTAATTCATTCATACGATCTATTCTAATTCTTTCGCACGAATGTATCCATTCTAATTCATTCGCACGAATGTATCCATTCTAATTCATTCGTACGATCCATTTTAATTCATTCGTACGATCCATTCTAATTCATTAATATGATCCATTCTAATTCATTCGTACGATCCATTCTAATTCATATGCACAAAGGTATCCATTCTAATCCATTCATAGGATCCATTCTAATCCATTCGTACGATCTATTCTAATCCATTCGTACGATCCATTCTAATTCATTCGCTCGAATGTATCCATTCTAATCCATTCGTACGATCCATTCTAATCCATTCGTACGATCCATTCTAATTCATTCGCATGAATGTAACCATTCTAATTCATTCATTTGATCCATTCTAATTCATTCGTACGATCCATTCTAATTCATTCGTCCGATCCATTCTAATTCATTCGCACGAATGTATCCATTCTAATTCATTTGTACGATCCATTCTAATTCATTCGTACGATCCATTCTAATTCATTCGTACGATCCATTCTAATTCATTCGCACGAATGTATCCATTCTAGTTTATTCGTACGATCCATTCTAATTCATTCGTATGATCCATTCTAATTTATTCGCACGATCCATTCTAATTCATTCGTACGATCAATTCTAATTCATTCGTGCAATCCATTCTATTTCATTCGTACGATCCATTCTTACTCATTCGTACGATCCATTCTAATTCATTCACACGAATGTATCCATTCGTACGAATGAATTAGAATAGATTGTACGAATGAATTAGAATGGATCGTACGAAGGAATTAGAATGGATCGTACGAATTAATTAGAATGGATCGGACGAATGAATTAGAATGGATTGTACGATTGAATTAGAATGGATCATACGAATGAGTAAGAATGGATCGTATGATTGAATTAGATTGGATCGTACGATCCATTCTAATTCATTAGCATGGATCGTGCTAATGAATTAGAATGGAATATACGAATGAATTAGAATGGATCGTACGAATGAATTAGAATGGATCATACGAATGAATTAGAATAGATCGTAGGAATGAATTAGAATGGATCGTGCAAATGAATTAGAATGGATACATTCGTGCGAATGAATTAGAATGGATCGTGCGAATGAATTAGAATGGATCGTACGAATGAATTAGAATGGATATATTTGAATGAATAAATTAGAATGGATCATATGAATGAATTAGAATGGATCGTATGAATGAATTAGAATGGATAGTGCGAATGAATTAGAATCGATCGTACGAATGAATTAGAATGGATCGTACGAATGAATTAGAATGGATCATACGAATGAGTAAGAATGGATCGTATGAATGAATTAGAATGGATCGTACGAATGAATTAGAATGGATCGTACGAATAAATTAGAATGGATACATTCGTCCGAATGAATTAGAATGGATCATACGAATGAGTACGAATGGATCGTACGAATGAAATAGAATAGATTGTACGAATGAATTAGAATGGATCCTACGAATGAATTAGAATGGATCGTGTTAAAGAATTAGAATGGATTGTATGAATGAATTAGAATGGATCGTATGAATGAATTAGAATGGATCGTGCGAATGAATTCGAATGGATCATACGAATTCATTCTAATTCATTCATACAATCCATTCTAATTCTTTCACACGATCCATTCTAATTCATTTGTACGTTCCATTCTAATTCATTAGCACGATCCATGCTATTTCATTCGTTCGATCAATTCTAATTCATTAGCACGATCCATTCTAATTCATTCATACGATCCATTCTAATTCATTCGAACGATCCATTCTAATTCATTCATAGGATCCATTCTAATTCATTCATACGATCTATTCTAATTCTTTCGCACGAATGTATCCATTCTAATTCATTCGCACGAATGTATCCATTCTAATTCATTCGTACGATCCATTCTAATTCATTCGTACGATCCATTCTAATTCATTCGTACGATCCATTTTAATTCATTCATACGATCTATTCTAATTCATTCCTACAATCCATTCTAATTCTTTCACACGATCCATTCTAATTCATTCGTACGATCCATTCTAATTCATTCGCACAATCCATTCTATTTCATTCGTACGATCTATTCTTACTCATTCGTATGATCCATTCTAATTCATTCGCACGAATGTATCCATAATGGATCATACGAATGAGTAAGAATGGATCGTACGAATGAAATAGAATGGATTGTGCGAATGAATTAGAATGGACCGTACGAATGAATTAGACGTACGAATGAATTAGAATGGATACATTCGTGCGAATAAATTAGAATGGATCATACGAATGAGTAAGAATGGATCGTCATTCTAATTCATTCTTATGATCCATTCTAATTCATTTGTATCCATTCTATTGCATTCGCACGATCCATTCTAATTCATTCGCGCAATCTATTCTAATTCATTCGTACGATCCATTCTAATTCATTCGTACGATCCATTCTAATTCATTCATACAATCCATTCTAATTTATTCGCACGAATGTATCCATTCTAATTCATTCGTACGATCCATTCTAAGTCATTCGTACGATCCATTCTAATTCATTCATACAATCCATTCTAATTCATTCGCACGAATGTATCCATTCTAATCCATTCGTATGATCCATTCTAATCCATTCGTACAATCTATTCTAATTCATTCGCATGAATGTAACCATTCTAATTCATTCATTTGATCCATTCTAATTCATTCGTACGATCCATTCTAATTCATTCGTCCGATCCATTCTAATTCATTCGCTCGAATGTATCCATTCTAATTAATTCGTACGATCCAGTCTAATTCATTCGTATGATCCATTCTAATTCATTCGCACAATCCATTCTATTTCATTCGTACGATCCATTCTTACTCATTGGTACGATCCATTCTAATTCATTCGCACGAATGTATCCATTCTAATTCATTCGTACGAATCCATTCTAATTCATTCGTACAATCTATTTTATTTCATTCGTACGATCCATTCTTACTCATTCGTATGATCCTTTCTAATTCATTCGGACGAATGTATCCATTCTAATTTATTCGTATGATCCATTCTAATTCATTCGTACGATCCATTCTAATTCATTCGTACGATCCATTCTAATTCATTCGCACGAATGTATCCATTCTAATTCATTCGTACGATCCATTCTAATTCATTCGTACGATCCATTCTAATTCATTCGTAAGATCCATTCTAATTCATTCGTACGATCCATTCTAATTCATTCGCACGAATGTATCCATTCTAGTTCATTCGTACGATCTATTCTAATTCATTCGCATGGATCGGGCATTCTTACGATCCATTCTAATTCATTCGTAAGATTCATTCTAATTCATTCGTACGATCCATTCTAATTCATTCGTACGATCCATTCTAATTCATTCGTACGATCCATTCTAATTCATTCATACGATCTATTCTAATTCATTCATACGATCCATTCTAATTCTTTCACACGATCCATTGTAATTCATTCGTACGATCCATTCTAAATCATTCGTACAATCCATTCTAATTCTTTCACACGATCCATTCTAATTCATTCGTACGGTCCATTCTAATACATTCGCACAATCCATTCTAATTCATATGCACAAAGGTATCCATTCTAATCCATTCGTAGGATCCATTCTAATTCATTCGCACGATCCATTCTAATTCATTCGTACGATCCATTCTAATTCATTCGTACGATCCATTCTAATTCATTCGTACGATCCATTTTAATTCATTCGTAAAATCCATTCTAATTCATTCATACGATCCATTCTAATTCATTCGTACGATCTATTCTAATTCATTCGCACGAATGTATCCATTCTAGTTCATTCGTACGATCCATTCTCATTCATTCGTAGGATCCATTCTAATTAATTCGTATGATCCATTCTAATTCATTCGTACGATCCATTCTTATTCATTCATACAATCCATTCTAATTCATTCGTACGATCCATTCTAATTCACTCATACGATCCATTCTAATACATTCATACGATCCATTCTAATTCATTTGCACGAATATATCCATTCTAATTCATTCGTACGATCCATTCTAATTCCTTCGTACGATCCATTCTAGTTCATTCGTACGATCTATTCTAATTCATTCGTACGATCCATTCTAATTCATTCGTACGATCCATTCTAATTCCTTCGTACGATCCATTCTAATTCATTCGTACGATCCATTCTAATTCATTCGTACAATCTATTCTAATTCATTCGTACGAATGGATACATTCGTGTGAATGAATTAGAATGGATCGTACGAATGAGTAAGAATGGATCGTACGAATGAAATAGAATGGATTGCACGAATGAATTAGGATGGATCATGCGAATGAATTAGAATGGATCGTACGAATGAATTAGAATGGATACATTTGTGCGAATGAATTAGAATGGATCGTACGAATGAATTAGAATGGATCGTATGAATTAATTAGAATGGATCTTGCGAATGAATTCGTATGGATCGTACGAATTCAATCTAATTCATTCATACAATCCATTCTAATTCTTTCACACGATCCATTCTAATTCATTCATACGTTCTATTCTAATTCATTAGCACGATCCATGCTAATTCATTCGTTCGATCAATTCTAATTCATTAGCACGATCCATTCTAATTCATTCGTACGATCCATTCTAATTCATTTGCACGATTCATTCTAATTCATTCATAGGATCCATTCTAATTCATTCATACGATCTATTCTAATTCTTTCGCACGAATGTATCCATTCTAATTCATTCTCACGAATGTATCCATTCTAATTCATTCGTACGATCCATTCTAATTCATTTGTACGATCCATTCTAATTCATTCGTACGATCCATTCTAATTCATTCGTACGATCCATTCTAATGCATTCGTACGATCCATTCTAATTTCATTCGTACGATCCATTCTAATTCATTCGCTCGAATGTATCCATTCTAATCTATTCGTACGATCCATTCTAATCCATTCGTACGATCCATTCTAATTCATTCGCATGAATGTAACCATTCTAATTCATTCATTTGATACATTCTAATTCATTCGTACGATCCATTCTAATTCATTCGTCCGATCCATTCTAATTCATTCGCACGAATGTATCCATTCTAATCCATTCGTAAGATCCATTCTAATTCATTCGTACGAGCCATTCTAATTCATTCGTACGATCCATTCTAATTCATTAATATGATCCATTCTAATTCATTCGTACGATCCATTCTAATTCATTCATTTGATCCATTCTAATTCATTCGTACGATCCATTCTAATTCATTCGTACAATCCATTCTATTTCATTCGTATGATCCATTCTTACTCATTCGTATGATCCATTCTAATTCATTCGTATGATCCATTCTAATTCATTCGTACGATCCATTCTAATTCATTCGTACGATCCATTCTAATTCATTCGCACGAATGTATCCATTCTAGTTCATTCGTACGATCCATTCTAATTCATTCGTACGATCCATTCTAATTCATTCGCATGATCCATTCTAATTCATTCGTACGATCCATTCTAATTCATTCATACGATCCATTCTAATTCATTCGTACGATCCATTCTAATTCTAATTCATTCTGTTTTAATGGATCATACGAATGAGTAAGAACGGATCGTACGAATGAAATAGAATGGATTGTGCGAATGAATTAGAATGGATCGTACGAATGAATTAAAATGGATCATACGAATGAATTAGAATGGATCGTACGAATGAATTAGAATGAATACATTCGTGCGAATGAATTAGAATGGATACATTCGTGCGAATGAATTAGAATAGATCGTATGAATGAATTAGAATGGATCCTATGAATGAATTAGAATGGATCGTGCGAATGAATTAGAATGGATCGTACGATTGAATTAGAATGGATCGTGCTAATGAATTAGAATTGATCGAACGAATGAATTAGCATGTATCGTGCTAATGAATTAGAATGGAACGTACGAATGAATTAGAAAGGATCATGTGAAAGAATTAGATTGGATTGTATGAATGAATTAGAATGAATTCGTACGATCCGTTCGAATTCATTCGCACGATCCATTCTAATTCATTCATACGATCCATTCTAATTCATTCATACAATCCATTCTAATTCTTTCACATGATCCATTCTAATTCATTCGTAGGATCCATTCTAATTCATTCGTACAATCTATTCTATTTCATTCGTACGATCTATTCTTACTCATTCGTATGATCCATTCTAATTCATTCGGATGAATGTATCCATTCTAATTTATTCGTACGATCCATTCTAATTCATTCGTACGATCCATTATAATTCATTCGTACGATCCATTCTTACTCATTCGTATGATCCATTCTAATTCATTCGTACGATCCATTCTAATTCATTCGTACGATCCATTCTAATTCATTCGCACAATCTATTCTAATTCATTCGTACGATCCATTCTAATTCATTCGTACGATCGTACGAATGAATTAGAATGGATCGTACGGAATGAATTAGAATGGATTGTATGAATGAATTAGAATGGATACATTCGTGCGAATGAATTAGAATGGATCATACGAATGAGTAAGAATGGATCGTACGAATGAAATAGAATGGATTAAACGAATGAATTAGAATGGATCGTACAAATGAATTAGAATGGATCGTACGAATGAATTAGAATGGATCAGACGAATGAGTAAGAATGGATCGTACAAATGAAATAGAATGGATTGTACGAATGAATTAGAATGGATCGTACGAATGAATTAGAATGGATCGTGTGAAAGAATTAGAATGCATTGTATTAATGAACTAGAATGGATCGTATGAATGAATTAGAATGGATCGTGCGAATGAATTCGAATGGATCGCATGATCCATTCAAATAGAATGGATCATATGAATGAATTAGAATGGATCGGGCGAATGAATTAGAATGGATTGTAGGAATGAATTAGAATGGATCGTATGAATGAATTAGAATGGATCGTATGAATGAAATAGAATGGATCGTGCGAATGAATTAGAATAGATCGTACGAATGAATTAGAATGGATCGTACGAATGAATTAGAATGGATCATACGAATGAATTAGAATGGATCATACGAATGAGTAAGAATAGATCATACGAATGAAATAGAATGGATTGTACGAATGAATTAAATGGATTCATTCATGCCAATGAATTAGAATGCATCGGACGATTGAATTAGAATGGATCGTACGATTCATTCTAATTCATTCGTACGATCCATTCTAATACATTCGTACGATTCATGCTAATTCATTCGCACGATCCATTCTAATTCATTCGTACGATCCATTCTTATTCATTCATACGATCCATTCTAATTCATTCGCACAATCCATTCTAATTCATTCGTACAATCCATTCTAATTCATTCGTATGATCCATTCTAACTCATTCGGTGGATCCATTCTAATTCATTCGTACGATCCATTCTAATTCATTCCCATGATCCATTCTAATTTATTCGTACGATCCATTCTAATTCATTCGTACGATCTATTCTAATTCATTCGCACGAATGTAACCATTCTAATTCATTCATACGATTCATTCTAATTCATTCGTATGAGCTATTCTAATTCATTCGTACGATCCATTCTAATTCATTCACACGAATATATCCATTCTAATTCATTCATACGATCCATTCTAATTCATTCGTACGATCCATTCTAATTCACTCATACGATCCATTCTAATACATTCATACGATCCATTCTAATTCATTTGCACGAATATATCCATTCTAATTCATTCGTACGATCCATTCTAATTCCTTCGTACGATCCATTCTAATTCATTCGTACAATCTATTCTATTTCATTCGTACGATCCATTCTTACTCATTCGTACGATCCATTCTAATTCATTCGTCCGATCCATTCTAATTCATTCGCACGAATGTATCCATTCTAATTCAGTCGTTCGATCAATTCTAATTCATTAGCACGATCCATTCTAATTCATTCGTACGATCCATTCTAATTCATTCGCATGATCCATTCTAATTCATTCATAGGATCCATTCTAATTCATTCATACAATCTATTCTAATTCTTTCGCACGAATATATCCATTCTAATTCATTCGCACGAATGTATCCATTCTAATTCATTCGTACGATCCATTCTAATTCATTCGTACGATCCATTCTAATTCATTAATATGATCCATTCTAATTCATTCGTACGATCCATTCTAATTCATATGCACAAAGGTATCCATTCTAATCCATTCATAGGATCCATTCTAATCCATTCGTACGATCCATTCATCATTCGTACGATCTCATTCGCTCGAATGTATCCATTCTAATCCATTCATACGATCCATTCTAATCCATTCGTATGATCCATTCTAATTCATTCGCATGAATGTAACCATTTTAATTCATTTATTTGATCCATTCTAATTCATTCGTACGATCCATTCTAATTCATTCGTCCGATCCATTCTAATTCATTCGCACGAATGTATCCATTCTAATTCATTCGTACGATCCATTCTAATTCATTCGTACGATCCATTCTAATTCATTCATAAGATCCATTCTAATTCAATCGTACGATCCATTCTAATTCATTCGTACGATCCATTCTAATTTATTCGCACGAATGTATCCATTATAGTTCATTCGTATTATCCATTCTAATTCATTCGTACGATCCATTCTAATTCATTCGCACGATCCATTCTAATTCATTCGTACGATCAATTCTAATTCATTCGTGCAATCCATTCTATTTTATTCGTATGATCCATTCTTACTCATTTGTACGATCTATTCTAATTCATTCACACGAATGTATCCATTCGTACGAATGAATTAGAATAGATTATACGAATGAATTAGAATGGATCGTACGAAGGAATTAGAATGGATCGTACGAATGAATTAGAATGGATCGTACGAAGGAATTAGAATGGATCGTACGAATGAATTAGAATGGATCGTACGATTGAATTAGAATGGATCATACGAATGAGTAAGAATGAATCGTATGAATGAATTAGATTGGATCGTATGATCCATTCTAATTCGTTAGCATGGATCGTGCTAATGAATTAGAATGGAATATACGAATGAATTAGAATGGATCGTAGAATGGATCGTACGAATGAATTAGAATGAATTAGAATGGATCGTACGAATGAATTAGAATAGATCATAGGAATGAATTAGAATGGATCGTGCAAATGAATTAGAATGGATACATTCGTGCGAATGAATTAGAATGGATCGTGCGAATGAATTAGAATGGATCGTACGAATGAATTAGAATGGATATATATGAACGAATAAATTAGAATGGATCATACGAATGAATTAGAATGGATCTTATGAATGAATTAGAGTGGATAGTGCGAATGAATTAGAATCGATTGTACGAATGAATTAGAATGGATCGTACGAATAAATTAGAATGGATCATACGAATGAGTAAGAATGGATCGTACGAATGAATTAGAATGGATCGTACGAATGAATTAGAATGGATCGTACGAATAAATTAGAATGGATACATTCGTCCGAATGAATTAGAATGGATCATACGAATGAGTAAGAATGGATCGTACGAATGAAATAGAATAGATTGTACGAATGAATTAGAATGGATCCTACGAATGAATTAGAATGGATCGTGTGAAAGAATTAGAATGGATTGTATGAATGAATTAGAATGGATCGTATGAATGAATTAGAATGGATCGTACGAATGAATTCGAATGGATCGTACGAATTCATTCTAATTCATTCATACAATCCATTCTAATTCTTTCACACGATCCATTCTAATTCATTCGTACGTTCCATTCTAATTCATTAGCACGATCCATGCTAATTCATTCGTTCGATCAATTCTAATTCATTAGCACGATCCATTCTAATTCATTCGTACGATCCATTCTAATTTATTCGCACGATCCATTCTAATTCATTCATAGGATCCATTCTAATTCATTCATACGATCTATTCTAATTCTTTCGCACGAATGTATCCATTCTAATTCATTCGCACGAATGTATCCATTCTAATTCATTCCTACGATCCATTCTAATTCATTCGTACGATCCATTCTAATTCATTCGTACGATCCATTCTAATCCATTCATATGATCTATTCTAATTCATTCATACAATCCATTCTAATTCTTTCACACGATCCATTCTAATTCATTCGTACGATCCATTCTAATTCATTCGCACAATCCATTCTATTTCATTCGTACGATCCATTCTTACTCATTCGTATGATCCATTCTAATTCATTCGCACGAATGTATCCATAATGGATCATACGAATGAGTAAGAATGGATCGTCATTCTAATTCATTCGTATGATCCATTCTAACTCATTTGTATCCATTCTATTTCATTCGCACGATCCATTCTAATTCATTCACGCAATCTATTCTAATTCATTCGTATGATCCATTCTAATTCATTCGTACGATCCATTCTAATTCATTCATACAATCCATTCTAATTTATTCGCACGAATGTATCCATTCTAATTCATTCGTACGATTCATTCTAATTCATTCGTACGATCCATTCTAATTCACTCATACGATCCATTCTAATTCATTCGTACGATGCATTCTAATTCATTCACTCGAATGTATCCATTCTAATCCATTCGTACGATCCATTCTAATTCATTCGCATGAATGTAACCATTCTAATTCATTCATTTGATCCATTCTAATTCATTCGTACGATCCATTATAATTCATTCGTCTGATCCATTCTAATTCATTCGCACGAATGTATCCATTCTAATTAATTCGTACGATCCATTCTAATTCATTCGTATGATCCATTCTAATTCATTCGCACAATCCATTCTATTTCATTCGTACGATCCATTCTTACTCATTGGTACGATCCATTCTAATTCATTCGCACGAATGTATCCATTCTAATTCATTCGTACGAATCCATTCTTATTCATTCATACAATCTATTCTATTTCATTCGTACGATCCATTCTTACTCATTCGTATGATCCATTCTAATTCATTCGGACGAATGTATCCATTCTAATTTATTCGTACGATCCATTCTAATTCATTCGTACGATCCATTCTAATTCATTCGTACGATCCATTCTAATTCATTCGTCTGATCCATTCTAATTCATTCGCACGAATGTATCCATTCTAATTCATTCGTACGATCCATTCTAATTTATTTATACGATCCATTCTAATTCATTCGTAAGATCCATTCTAATTCATTCGTATGATCCATTCTAATTCATTCGTACGATCCATTCTAATTCATTCGCACGAATGTATCCATTCTAGTTCATTCGTACGATCTATTTTAATTCATTCGCATGGATCGTGCATTCGTACGATCCATTCTAATTCATTCGTAAGATCCATTCTAATTCATTCGTACGATCCATTCCAATTCATTCGTACGATCCATTCTAATTCATTCGCACGAATGTATCCATTCTAGTTCATTCATACGATTTATTCTAATTCATTCGCATGGATCGTGCATTCGTACGATCCATTCTAATTCATTCGTAAGATTCATTCTAATTCATTCGTACGATCCATTCTAATTCATTCGTACGATCCATTCTAATTCATTCGCACGAATGTATCCATTCTAGTTCATTCGTACGATCCATTCTAATTCATTCGTACGATCCATTCTAATTCATTCATACGATCTATTCTAATTCATTCATACAATCCAATCTAATTCTTTCACACGATCCATTCTAATTCATTCGTACGATCCATTCTAATTCATTCGTACGATCCATTCTAAATCATTCGTACAATCTATTCTAATTCTTTCACACGATCCATTCTAATTCATTCGTACGATCCATTCTAATTCATTCGCACGATCTGTTCTTATTCATTCGCACAATCCATTCTAATTCATTCGCACGAATGTATCCATTCTAATTCATTCGTACGATCCATTCTAATTCATTCGTACGATCCATTCTAATTCATTCGTATGATCCATTCTAATTAATTCGTATGATCCATTTTAATTCATTCGTACGATCCATTCTAATTCATTCATACAATCCATTCTAATTCATTCGTACGATCCAATCTAATTCACTCATATGATCCATTCTAATACATTCATACGATCCATTTTAATTCATTTGCACGAATATATCCATTCTAATTCATTCGTACGATCCATTCTAATTCCTTCCTACGATCCATTCTAATTCATTCGTACGATCTATTCTAATTCATTCGTACGATCCATTCTAATTCATTCGTACGATCCATTCTAATTCCTTCGTACGATCCATTCTAATTCATTCATACGATCCATTCTAATTCATTCGTACGATCTATTCTAATTCATTCGTATGAATGGATACATTCATGTGAATGAATTAAAATGTATCGTACGAATGAGTAAGAATGGATCGTACGAATGAAATAGAATGGATTGCACGAATGAATTAGAATGGATCGTACGAATGAATTAGAATGGATCGTGTGAAAGAATTAGAATAGATTGTATGAATGAATTAGAATGGATCGTACGAATGAATTAGAATGGATCGTACGAAGGAATTAGAATGGATCGTACGAATGAATTAGAATGGATCGTACGAATGAATTAGAATGGATCATACGAATTAATTAGAATGGATCGTACGAATGAATTAGAATGGATCGTACGAATGAATTAGAATGGATACATTCGTGCGAATGAATTAGAATGGATCGGACGAATGAATTAGAATAGATCTTACGAATGAATTAGAATCGATCGTACGAAGGAATTAGAATGGATCGTACGAATGAATTAGAATGGATATATTCGTGCAAATGAATTAGAATGGATCGTATGAATGTATTAGAATGGATACATTCGTGCGAATGAATTAGAATGGATCGGAAGAATGAATTAGAATAGATCGTACGAATGAATTAGAATGGACCGTACGAAGGAATTAGAATGGATCGTACGAATGAACTAGAATGGATTAGAATGGATCGTACGAATGAATTAGAATGGATCGTATGAATGAATTAGAATGGATCGTACGAATGAATTAGAATGGATCATATGAAGGAATTAGAATGGATCGTACGAATGAATTAGAATGGATATATTCGTGCAAATGAATTAGAATGGATCGTATGAATGTATTAGAATGGATACATTCGTGCGAATGAATTAGAATGGATCGGAAGAATGAATTAGAATAGATCGTACGAATGAATTAGAATGGATCGTACGAAGGAATTAGAATGGATCGTACGAATGAACTAGAATGGATTAGAATGGATCGTACGAATGAATTAGAATGGATCGTATGAATGAATTAGAATGGATCGTACGAATGAATTAGAATGGATCATACGAATGAATTAGAATGGATCGTACGAATGAATTAGAATGGATCTTACGAATGAATTAGATTGGATCGTACGAATGAATTAGAATGGATCGTACGAATAAATTAGAATGGATACATTCGTCCGAATGAATTAGAATGGATCATACGAATGAGTTAGAATGGATCGTGCGAATGAATTAGAATGGATCGTACGAATGAATTAGAATGGATACATTTGTGCGAATGAATTAGAATGGATCGTAGGAATGAATTAGAATGGATCGTATGAATGAATTAGAATGGATCGTACGAATGAATTAGAATGGATCGTGTGAATGAATTAGAATAGATCGTACGAATGAATTAGAATGGATCGTACGAATGAACTAGAATGGATACATTCGTGCGAATGAATTAGAATGGATCGTACGAATGAATTAGAATGGATCGTACGAATGAATTAGAATGGATCTTACGAATGAATTAGAATGGATCTTACGAATGAATTAGAATGGATCGTACGAATGAATTAGAATGGATACATTCGTGCGAATGAATTAGAATGGATCGGACGAATGAATTAGAATGGATCGTACGAATGAATTAGAATGGATCGTACGAATGAATTAGAATGGATCGTGCGAATGAATTAGAATGAATCGTGTGAAAGAATTAGAATGTATTGTATGAATGAATTAGAATGGATCGTACGAATGAATTAGAATGGATCTTACGAATGAATTAGAATGGATCGTACGAATGAATTAGAATGGATCATACGAATGAATTAGAATCGATACATTCGTGCGAATGAATTAGAATGGATCGTGCACGAATGTATCCATTCTAATTCATTCGTACGATCCATTCAAATTCATTAATATGATCCATTCTAATTCATTCGTACGATCCATTCTAATTCATATGCACAAAGGTATCCATTCTAATCCATTCGTAGGATCCATTCTAATCCATTCGTACGATCTATTCTAATTCATTCGTACGATCCATTCTAATTCATTCGTACAATCCATTCTAATTCATTCGTATGATCCATTCTAACTCATTCGGTGGATCCATTCTAATTCATTCCTACGATCCATTCTAATTCATTCCCACGATCCATTCTAATTTATTCGTACGATCCATTCTAATTCATTCGTACGATCTATTCTAATTCATTCGCACGAATGTAACCATTCTAATTCATTCATACGATTCATTCTAATTCATTCGTATGTGCTATTCTAATTCATTCGTACGATCCATTCTAATTCATTCACACGAATATATCCATTCTAATTCATTCATACGATCCATTCTAATTCATTCGTACGATCCATTCTAATTCACTCATACGATCCATTCTAATACATTCATACGATCCATTCTAATTCATTTGCACGAATATATCCATTCTAATTCATTCGTATGATCCATTCTAATTCCTTCGTACGATCCATTCTAATTCATTCGTACAATCTATTCTATTTCATTCGTATGATCCATTCTTACTCATTCGTACGATCCATTCTAATTCATTCGTCCGATCCATTCTAATTCATTCGCACGAATGTATCCATTCTAATTCAGTCGTTCGATCAATTCTAATTCATTAGCACGATCCATTCTAATTCATTCGTACGATCCATTCTAATTCATTCGCATGATCCATTCTAATTCATTCATAGGATCCATTCTAATTCATTCATACGATCTATTCTAATTCTTTCGCACGAATATATCCATTCTAATTCATTCGCACGAATGTATCCATTCTAATTCATTCGTACGATCCATTCTAATTCATTCGTACGATCCATTCTAATTCATTAATATGATCCATTCTAATTCATTCGTACGATCCATTCTAATTCATATGCACAAAGGTATCCATTCTAATCCATTCATAGGATCCATTCTAATCCATTCGTACGATCCATTCATCATTCGTACGATCTCATTCGCTCGAATGTATCCATTCTAATCCATTCATACGATCCATTCTAATCCATTCGTATGATCCATTCTAATTCATTCGCATGAATGTAACCATTCTAATTCATTTATTTGATCCATTCTAATTCATTCGTACGATCCATTCTAATTCATTCGTCCGATCCATTCTAATTCATTCGCATGAATGTATCCATTCTAATTCATTCGTACGATCCATTCTAATTTATTCGTACGATCTATTCTAATTCATTCGTAAGATCCATTCTAATTCAATCGTACGATCCATTCTAATTCATTCGTACGATCCATTCTAATTTATTCGCACGAATGTATCCATTCTAGTTCATTCGTACGATCCATTCTAATTCATTCGTACGATCCATTCTAATTCATTCGCACGATCCATTCTAATTCATTCGTACGATCAATTCTAATTCATTCGTGCAATCCATTCTATTTTATTCGTATGATCCATTCTTACTCATTTGTACGATCCATTCTAATTCATTCACACGAATGTATCCATTCGTACGAATGAATTAGAATAGATTATACGAATGAATTAGAATGGATCGTACGAAGGAATTAGAATGGATCGTACGAATGAATTAGAATGGATCGTACGAAGGAATTAGAATGGATCGTACGAATGAATTAGAATGGATCGTACGATTGAATTAGAATGGATCATACGAATGAGTAAGAATGAATCGTATGAATGAATTAGATTGGATCGTACGATCCATTCTAATTCGTTAGCATGGATCGTGCTAATGAATTAGAATGGAATATACGAATGAATTAGAATGGATCGTAGAATGGATCGTACGAATGAATTAGAATGAATTAGAATGGATCGTACGAATGAATTAGAATAGATCATAGGAATGAATTAGAATGGATCGTGCAAATGAATTAGAATGGATACATTCGTGCGAATGAATTAGAATGGATCGTGCGAATGAATTAGAATGGATCGTACGAATGAATTAGAATGGATATATATGAACGAATAAATTAGAATGGATCATACGAATGAATTAGAATGGATCGTATGAATGAATTAGAGTGGATAGTGCGAATGAATTAGAATCGATTGTACGAATGAATTAGAATGGATCGTACGAATGAATTAGAATGGATCATACGAATGAGTAAGAATGGATCGTACGAATGAATTAGAATGGATCGTACGAATAAATTAGAATGGATACATTCGTCCGAATGAATTAGAATGGATCATACGAATGAGTAAGAATGGATCGTACGAATGAAATAGAATAGATTGTACGAATGAATTAGAATGGATCCTACGAATGAATTAGAATGGATCGTGTGAAAGAATTAGAATGGATCGTATGAATGAATTAGAATGGATCGTATGAATGAATTAGAATGGATCGTACGAATGAATTCGAATAGATCGTACGAATTCATTCTAATTCATTCATACAATCCATTCTAATTCTTTCACACGATCCATTCTAATTCATTCGTACGCTCCATTCTAATTCATTAGCACGATCCATGCTAATTCATTCGTTCGATCAATTCTAATTCATTAGCACGATCCATTCTAATTCATTCGTACGATCCATTCTAATTTATTCGCACGATCCATTCTAATTCATTCATAGGATCCATTCTAATTCATTCATACGATCTATTCTAATTCTTTCGCACGAATGTATCCATTCTAATTCATTCGCACGAATGTATCCATTCTAATTCATTTGTACGATCCATTCTAATTCATTCGTACGATCCATTCTAATTCATTCGTACGATCCATTCTAATTCATTCATATGATCTATTCTAATTCATTCATACAATCCATTCTAATTCTTTCACACGATCCATTCTAATTCATTCGTACGATCCATTCTAATTCATTCGCACAATCCATTCTATTTCATTCGTACGATCCATTCTTACTCATTCGTATGATCCATTCTAATTCATTCGCACGAATGTATCCATAATGGATCATACGAATGAGTAAGAATGGATCGTCATTCTAATTCATTCGTATGATCCATTCTAATTCATTTGTATCCATTCTATTTCATTCGCACGATCCATTCTAATTCATTCACGCAATCTATTCTAATTCATTCGTATGATCCATTCTAATTCATTCGTACGATCCATTCTAATTCATTCATACAATCCATTCTAATTTATTCGCACGAATGTATCCATTCTAATTCATTCGTACGATTCATTCTAATTCATTCGTACGATCCATTCTAATTCACTCATACGATCCATTCTAATTCATTCGTACGATCCATTCTAATTCATTCGCTCGAATGTATCCATTCTAATCCATTCGTACGATCCATTCTAATTCATTCGCATGAATGTAACCATTCTAATTCATTTATTTGATCCATTCTAATTCATTCGTACGATCCATTATAATTCATTCGTCCGATCCATTCTAATTCATTCGCACGAATGTATCCATTCTAATTAATTCGTACGATCCATTCTAATTCATTCGTATGATCCATTCTAATTCATTCGCACAATCCATTCTATTTCATTCGTACGATCCATTCTTACTCTTTGGTACGATCCATTCTAATTCATTCGCACGAATGTATCCATTCTAATTCATTCGTACAAATCCATTCTTATTCATTCATACAATCTATTCTATTTCATTCGTACGATCCATTCTTACTCATTCGTATGATCCATTCTAATTCATTCGGACGAATGTATCCATTCTAATTTATTCGTACGATCCATTCTAATTCATTCGTACGATCCATTCTAATTCATTCGTACGATCCATTCTAATTCATTCGTCCGATCCATTCTAATTCATTCGCACGAATGTATCCATTCTAATTCATTCGTACGATCCATTCTAATTTATTCATACGATCCATTCTAATTCATTCGTAAGATCCATTCTAATTCATTCGTACGATCCATTCTAATTCATTCGTACGATCCATTCTAATTCATTCGCACGAATGTATCCATTCTAGTTCATTCGTACGATCTATTCTAATTCATTCGCATGGATCGTGCATTCGTACGATCCATTCTAATTCATTCGTAAGATCCATTCTAATTCATTCGTACGATCCATTCCAATTCATTCGTACGATCCATTCTAATTCATTCGCACGAATGTATCCATTCTAGTTCATTCATACGATTTATTCTAATTCATTCGCATGGATCGTGCATTCGTACGATCCATTCTAATTCATTCGTAAGATTCATTCTAATTCATTCGTAGGATCCATTCTAATTCATTCGTACGATCCATTCTAATTCATTCGCACGAATGTATCCATTCTAGTTCATTCGTACGATCCATTCTAATTCATTCGTACGATCCATTCTAATTCATTCATACGATCTATTCTAATTCATTCATATAATCCATTCTAATTCTTTCACACGATCCATTCTAATTCATTCGTACGATCCATTCTAATTCATTCGTACGATCCATTCTAAATCATTCGTACAATCTATTCTAATTCTTTCACACGATCCATTCTAATTCATTCGTACGATCCATTCTAATTCATTCGCACGATCCATTTTAATTCATATGCACAAAGGTATCCATTCTAATCCATTCGTAGGATCCATTCTAATTCATTCGCACGATCCATTCTAATTCATTCATACGATCCATTCTAATTCATTCGTACGATCCATTCTAATTCATTCGTAAGATCATTTCTAATTCATTCGTACGATCCATTCTAATTCATTCGTACGATCCATTCTAATTCATTCGCACGAATGTATCCATTCTAGTTCATTCGTACGATCCATTCTAATTCATTCGTACGATCCATTCTTATTCATTCGTATGATCCATTCTAATTAATTCGTATGATCCATTCTAATTCATTCGTACGATCCATTATAATTCATTCATACAATCCATTCTAATTCATTCGTACGATCCATTCTAATTCACTCATACGATCCATTCTAATACATTCATACGATCCATTCTAATTCATTTGCACGAATATATCCATTCTAATTCATTCGTACGATCCATTCTAATTCATTCGTACGATCTATTCTAATTCATTCGTACGATCCATTCTAATTCATTCGTACGATCCCTTCTAATTCCTTCGTACGATCCATTCTAATTCATTCGTACGATCCATTCTAATTCATTCGTACAATCTATTCTAATTCATTCATATGAATGGATACATTCGTGTGAATGAATTAGAATGGATCGTACGAATGAGTAAGAATGGATCGTACGAATGAAATAGAATGGATTGCACGAATGAATTAGAATGGATCGTGCGAATGAATTAGAATGAATCGTACGAATGAATTAGAATGGATACATTTGTGCGAATGAATTAGAATGGATCATACGAATGAATTAGAATGGATCGTATGAATGAATTAGAAAGGATCGTGCGAATGAATTCGAATGGATCGTACGAATTCATTCTAATTCATTCATACAATCCATTCTAATTCTTTCACACGATCCATTCTAATTTATTCGTACGTTCCATTCTAATTCATTAGCACGATCCATGCTAATTAATTCATTCGATCAATTCTAATTCATTAGCACGATCCATTCTAATTCATTCGTACGATCCATTCTAATTCATTCGCACGATCTATTCTAATTCATTCATAGGATCCATTCTAATTCATTCATACGATCTATTCTAATTCTTTTGCACGAATGTATCCATTCTAATTCATTCGCACGAATGTATCCATTCTAATTCATTCGTACGATCCATTCTAATTCATTCGTACGATCCATTCTAATTCATTCGTACGATCCATTCTAATTCATTCGTACGATCTATTCTAATTCCTTCATACGATCCATTCTAACTGATTCGTACGATCTATTCTAATTCATTCGTACGATCCATTCTAATTCATTCGTACGATCCATTCTAATTCATTCGTACGATCTATTCTAATTCATTCGTACGATCCATTCTAATTTCATTCGTACGATCCATTCTAATTCATTCGCTCGAATGTATCCATTCTAATCCATTCGTACGATCCGTTATAATCCATTCGTACGATCCATTCTAATTCATTCGCATGAATGTAACCATTCTAATTCATTCATTTGATCCATTCTAATTCATTCGTACGATCCATTCTAATTCATTCGTCCGATCCATTCTAATTCATTCGCACGAATGTATCCATTCTAATCCATTCGTAAGATCCATTCTAATTCATTCGTACGATCCATTCTAATTCATTCGTCCGATCCATTCTAATTCATTAATATGATTCATTCTAATTCATTCGTACGATCCATTCTAATTCATTCATTTGATCCATTATAATTCATTCGTACGATCCATTCTAATTCATGCGTACAATCCATTCTATTTCATTCGTACGATCCATTCTTAATCATTCGTATGATCCATTCTAATTCATTCGTACGATCCATTCTAATTCATTCGTACGATCCATTCTAATTCATTCGCACGAATGTATCCATTCTAGTTCATTCGTACGATCCATTCTAATTCATTCGTACGATCCATTCTAATTCATTCGCACGATCCATTCTAATTCATTCGTACGATCCATTCTAATTCATTCATAGGATCGATTCTAATTCTAATTCATTCTGTTTTAATGGATCATACGAATGAGTAAGAATGGATCGTACGAATGAAATAGAATGGATTGTGCGAATGAATTAGAATGGATCGTACGAATGAATTAGAATGGATCGTACGAATGAATTAGAATGGATCGTACGAATGAATTAGAATGGATAGACTCGTGCGAATGAATTAGAATGGATACATTCGTGCGAAAGAATTAGAATAGATCGTATGAATGAATTAGAATGGATCCTATGAATGAATTAGAATGGATCGTGCGAATGAATTAGAATGGATCGTACGAATGAATTAGAATGGATCGTGCTAATGAATTAGAATTGATCGAACAAATGAATTAGCATGGATCGTGCTAATGAATTAGAATGGAACGTACTAATGAATTAGAATGGATCGTGTGAAAGAATTAGAATGGATTGTATGAATGAATTAGAATGAATTCGTACGATCCATTCGAATTCATTCGCACGATCCATTCTAATTCATTCATACGATCCATTCTAATTCATTCATACAATCCATTCTAATTCTTTCACACGATCCATTCTAATTCATTCGTAGGATCCATTCTAATTCATTCGTACAATCTATTCTATTTCATTCGTACGATCCATTTTTACTCATTCGTATGATCCATTCTAATTCATTCGGACGAATGTATCCATTCTAATTTATTCGTACGATCCATTCTGATTCATTCGTACGATCCATTCTAATTCATTCGTACGATCCATTCTAATTCATTCGCACGAATGTATCCATTCTAATTCATTCGTACGATCTATTCTAATTCATTCGTACGATCCATTCTAATTCATTCGTAAGATCCATTCTAATTCATTCCTACGATCCATTCTAATTCATTCGTACGATCCATTCTAATTCATTCGCACGAATGTATCCATTCTAGTTCATTTGTACGATCCATTCTAATTCATTCGTACGATCTATTCTAATTCATTCGCACGATCCATTCTAATTCATTCGTACGATCCATTCTAATTCATTCATACAATCCATTCTAATTCATTCGCACGAATGTATCCATTCTAATTCATTCGTATACGATCCATTCTAATTCATTCGCACGAATGTATCCATTCTAATTCATTCATACGATCCATTCTAATTCACTCATACGATCCATTCTAATACGAATGAATTAGAATGGATCGTGCGAATGAATTAGAATGGATCGTACGAATGAATTAGAATGGATCGTGTGAAAGAATTAGAATGGATCGTACGAATGAATTAGAATGGATCGTGCGAATGAATTAGAATTGATCGTACGAATAAATTAGAATGGATACATTTGTGCGAATGAATTAGAATGGATCGTACGAATGAATTAGAATGGATCATATGAATGAATTAAAATGGATCGTACGAATGAATTAGAATGGATCGTGCGAATGAATTAGAATGGATCGTACGAATGAATTAGAATGGATCATACGAATGAACTAGAATGGATACATTCGTGCGAATGAATTAGAATGGATCGTACGAATGAATTAGAATGGATCGTACGAATGAAGTAGAATGGATCTTACGAATGAATTAGAATGGATCGTACGACTGAATTAGAATGGATCGTACGAATGATTTAGAATGGATCTTACGAATGAATTAGAATGGATCGTACGAATGAACTAGAATGGATACATTTGTGCGAATGAATTAGAATGGATCGTACGAATGAATTAGAATGGATCGTGTGAAAGAATTAGAATAGATTGTATGAATGAATTAGAATGGATCGTATGAATGAATTAGAATGGATCGTACGAATGAATTAGAATGGATACATTCGTGCGAATGAATTAGAATGGATACATTCGTTCGAATGAATTAGAATAGATCGTATGAATGAATTAGAATGGATCCTATGAATGAATTAGAATGGATCGTGCGAATGAATTAGAATGGATCGTACGAATGAATTAGAATGGATCGTACGAAGGAATTAGAATGGATCGTACGAATGAATTAGAATAGATATATTCGTGCAAATGAATTAGAATGGATCATATGAATGTATTAGAATGGATCGTATGAGTGAATTAGAATGGATCGTACGATTGAATTAGAATGGATACATTTGTGCGAATGAATTAGAATGGATTGTGCGAATGAATTAGAATAGATCGTGCGAATGAATTAGAATGGATCGTACGAATGAATTAGAATGGATCGTACGAATGAACTAGAATGGATACATTCGTGCGAATGAATTAGAATGGATCGTACGAATGAATTAGAATGGATCGTACGATTCATTCTAATTCATTCGTACGATCCATTCTAATACATTCGTACGATTCATGCTAATTCATTCGCACAATCCATTCTAATTCATTCGTACAATCCATTCTAATTCATTCGTATGATCCATTCTAACTCATTTCATGGATCCATTCTAATTCATTCGTACGATCCATTCTAATTCATTCCCACGATCCATTCTAATTTATTCGCACGATCCATTCTAATTCATTCGTATGATCTATTCTAAATCATTCGCACGAATGTAACCATTATAATTCATTCATACGATTCATTCTAATTCATTCGTATGAGCTATTCTAATTCATTCGTACGATCCATTCTAATTCATTCGTACGATCCATTGTAATTCATTCATACAATCCATTTAGATTCATTCGCACAAATGTATCCATTCAAATTCATTCATACGATCCAGTCTAATTCATTCGTACGATCCATTATAATTCATTCGCACGAATATATCCATTCTAATTCTTTAGTACGATGCATTCTAATTCATTCGTACGATCCATTCTAATTCATTCATTTGATCCATTCTAATTCATTCGTACGATCCATTCTAATTCATTCGTCCGATCCATTCTAATTCATTCGCACGAATATATCCATTCTAATTCATTCGTACGATCCATTCTAATTCATTCATAAGATCCATTCTAATTCATTCGTACGATCCATTCTAATTCATTCGTACGATCCATTCTAATTCATTCGCACGAATGTATCCATTCTAGTTCATTCATACGATCCATTCTAATTCATTCATACAATCCATTCTAATTCATTCTGTACGATCCATTCTAATTCATTCGTACGATCGTACGAATGAATTAGATTGGATCGTACGAATGAATTAGAATAGATTGTGCGAATGAATTAGAATGGATCGTACGAATGAATTAGAATGGATCGTACGAATGAATTAGAATGGATCATACGAATGAGTAAGAATGGATCGTACGAATGAATTAGAATGGATCGTACGAATGAATTAGAATGGATCGTACGAATAAATTAGAATGGATACATTCGTCCGAATGAATTAGAATGGATCATACGAATAAGTAAGAATGGATCGTACGAATGAAATAGAATAGATTGTACGAATGAATTAGAATGGATCCTACGAATGAATTAGAATGGATCGTGTGAAAGAATTAGAATGGATTGTATGAATGAATTAGAATGGATCGTATGAATGAATTAGAATGGATCGTGCGAATGAATTCGAATGGATCGTACGAATTCATTCTAATTCATTCATACAATCCATTCTAATTCTTTCACACGATCCATTCTAATGGATCGTGCGAATGAATTAGCATGAATCGTACGAATGTATTAGAATGGATCGTACAAATGAATTAGAATGGATCGTACGATCCATTCTAATTCATTCGTACGATCCATTCTAATTCATTCGCACGAATGTATCCATTCTAGTTCATTCGTACGATCCATTCTAGTTCATTCGTACGATCCATTCTAATTCATTCTAGTACGATCCATTCTAATTCATTCTTATGATCAATTCTAATTAATTCGTATGATCCATTCTAATTCATTCATGCGATCCATTCTAATTCATTCATACAATCCATTCTAATTCATTCGCACGAATGTATCCATTCTAATTAATTCGTACGATCCATTCTAATTCATTCGTATGATCCATTCTTATTCATTCGCACGATCCAGTCTAATGGATTCGCATGATCCATTCTAATTCATTCGCACGAATGTATCCATTCTAATTCATTCATACGATCCATTCTAATTCATTCGTACGATCCATTCTAATTCATTCGCACAAATGTATCCATTCTAATTCATTCGTACGATCCATTCTAATTCATTCGTACGATCAGTTCTAATTCATTCACAAAATCTATTCTAATTCATTCATACGATCCATTCTAATTCATTCGCACGATCCATTCTAATTCATTCGTACGATCCATTCTAATTCTTTCACACAATCCATTCTAATTCATTCGTACGATCCATTCTAATTCATTCGCACGATCCATTCTAATTTATTCGTACGATCCATTCTAATTCATTCAAACGATCCATTCTAATTCATTCGTATGATCCATTCTAATTCATTCGCACAAATGTATCCATTCTAATTCATTCATACGATCCATTCTAATTCATTCGCACGATCCATTCTAATTCATTCGTACGATCCATTCTAATTCATTCGTATGATCCATTCTAATTCATTCGTACGATCCATTCTAATTCATTCATACAATCTATTCTAATTCATTCGCACGAATGTATCCATTCTAATTAATTCGTACGATCCATTCTAATTCATTTGTATGATCTATTCTTATTCATTCGCACGATCCAGTCTAATTGATTCGCACGATCCATTCTAATTCATTCGCATGAATGTATCCATTCTAATTCATTCGTATGATCCATTCTAATTCATTAATATAATCCATTCTAATTCATTCGTACGATCTATTCTGATTCATATGCACAAAGGTCTCCATTCTAATTCATTCGCACGAAAGAATTAGAATGGATTGTATGAAAGAATTAGAATGGATCGTGCGAATGAATTAGAATGGATCGTACGAAGGAATTAGAATGGATCGTACGAAGGAATTAGAATGGATCGTACGAATGAGTAAGAATGGATCGTACGAATGAATTAGAATGGATCGTACGAATAAATTAGAATGGATACATTCGTCCGAATGAATTAGAATGGATCATACGAATGAGTAAGAATGGATCGTTCGAATGAAATAGAATAGATTGTACGAATGAATTAGAATGGATCCTACGAATGAATTAGAATAGATCGTGTGAAAGAATTAGAATGGATTGTATGAATGAATTAGCATGGATCCACAAATGTATCCATTCTAATTCATTCGTACGATCCATTCTAATTCATTCACACGATCCATTCTAATTCATTCGTACGATCCATTCTAATTCATTCGCACGATCTGTTCTTATTCATTCGCACAATCCATTCTAATTCATTCGCACGAATGTATCCATTCTAATTCATTCGTATGATCCATTCTAATTCATTCGTACGATCCATTCTAATTCATTCGTATGATCCATTCTAATTAATTCGTATGATCCATTTTAATTCATTCATACGATCCATTCTAATTCATTCATACAATCCATTCTAATTCATTCGTACGATCCATTCAAATTCACTCATATGATCCATTCTAATACATTCATACGATCCATTTTAATTCATTTGCACGAATATATCCATTCTAATTCATTCGTACGATCCATTCTAATTCCTTCGTACGATCCATTCTAATTCATTCGTACGATCTATTCTAATTCATTCGTACGATCCATTCTAATTCATTCGTACGATCCATTCTAATTCCTTCGTACGATCCATTCTAATCCATTCATACGATCCATTCTAATTCATTCGTACGATCTATTCTAATTCATTCGTATGAATGGATACATTCATGTGAATGAATTAAAATGTATCGTACGAATGAGTAAGAATGGATCGTACGAATGAAATAAAATGGATTGCACGAATGAATTAGAATGGATCGTACGAATGAATTAGAATGGATCGTGTGAAAGAATTAGAATGGATTGTATGAATGAATTAGAATGGATCGTACGAATGAATTAGAATGGATCGTACGAAGGAATTAGAATGGATCGTACGAATGAATTAGAATGGATCGTACGAATGAATTAGAATGGATCATACGAATTAATTAGAATGGATCGTACGAATGAATTAGAATGGATCGTACGAATGAATTAGAATGGATACATTCGTGCGAATGAATTAGAATGGATCGGACGAATGAATTAGAATAGATCGTACGAATGAATTAGAAACGATCGTACGAAGGAATTAGAATGGATCGTACGAATGAATTAGAATGGATATATTCGTGCAAATGAATTAGAATGGATCGTATGAATGTATTTTAATGGATACATTCGTGCGAATGAATTAGAATGGATCGGAAGAATGAATTAGAATAGATCGTACGAATGAATTAGAATGGATCGTACGAAGGAATTAGAATCGATCGTACGAATGAACTAGAATGGATTAGAATGGATCGTACGAATGAATTAGAATGGATCGTATGAATGAATTAGAATGGATCGTACGAATGAATTAGAATGGATTGTACGAAGGAATTAGAATGGATCGTACGAATGAATTAGAATGGATATATTCGTGCAAATGAATTAGAATGGATCGTATGAATGTATTAGAATGGATACATTTGTGCGAATGAATTAGAATGGATCGGAAGAATGAATTAGAATAGATCGTACGAATGAGTTAGAATGGATCGTACGAAGGAATTAGAATGGATTGTACGAATGAACTAGAATGGATTAGAATGGATCGTACGAATGAATTAGAATGGATCGTATGAATGAATTAGAATGGATTGTACGAATGAATTAGAATGGATCATACGAATGAATTAGAATGGATCGTACGAATGAATTAGAATGGATCTTACGAATGAATTAGATTGGATCGTACGAATGAATTAGAATGGATCGTACTAATAAATTAGAATGGATACATTCGTCCGAATGAATTAGAATGGATCATACGAATGAGTAAGAATGGATCGTGCGAATGAATTAGAATGGATCGTACGAATGAATTAGAATGGATACATTTGTGCGAATGAATTAGAATGGATCGTAGGAATGAATTAGAATGGATCGTATGAATGAATTAGAATGGATCGTACGAATGAATTAGAATGGATCGTGCGAATGAATTAGAATGGATCGTACGAATGAATTAGAATGGATCGTACGAATGAACTAGAATGGATACATTCGTGCGAATGAATTAGAATGGATCGTACGAATGAATTAGAATGGATCGTACGAATGAATTAGAATGGATCTTACGAATGAATTAGAATGGATCTTACGAATAAATTAGAATGGATCGTACGAATGAATTAGAATGGATACATTCGTGCGAATGAATTAGAATGGATCGGACGAATGAATTAGAATGGATCGTACGAATGAATTAGAATAGATCGTACGAATGAATTAGAATGGATCGTGCGAATGAATTAGAATGAATCGTGTGAAAGAATTAGAATGTATTGTATGAATGAATTAGAATGGATCGTACGAATGAATTAGAATGGATCTTACGAATGAATTAGAATGGATCGTACGAATGAATTAGAATGGATCGTACGAATGAATTAGAATCGATACATTCGTGCGAATGAATTAGAATGGATCGTGCACGAATGTATCCATTCTAATTCATTCGTACGATCCATTCAAATTCATTAATATGATCCATTCTAATTCATTCGTATGATCCATTCTAATTCATATGCACAAAGGTATCCATTCTAATCCATTCATAGGATCCATTCTAATCCATTCGTACGATCCATTCTAATTCATTCGTACGATCCATTCTAATTCATTCGCTCGAATGTATCAATTCTAATCCATTCGTACGATCCATTCTAATCCATTCGTACGATCCATTCTAATTAATTTGCATGAATGTAACCATTCTAATTCATTCATTTGATCCATTCTAATTCATTCGTACGATCCATTCTAATTCATTCGTCCGATCCATTCTAATTCTTTCGCACGAATGTATCCATTCTAATTCATTCATACGATCCATTCTAATTCATTCGTATGATCCATTCTAATTCATTCGCACAAATGTATCCATTCTAATTCATTCGTACGATCCATTCTAATTTATTCGCATGATCCATTCTAATTCATTCGTACGATCCATTCTAATTCTTTCACACGATCCATTCTAATTCATTCGTACGATCCATTCTAATACATTCATACGATCCATTCTAATTCATTTGCACGAATATATCCATTCTAATTCCTTCGTACGATCCATACTAATTCATTCGTACGATCTATTCTAATTCATTCGTACGATCCATTCTAATTCATTCGTACGATCCATTCTAATTCCTTCGTACGATCCATTCTAATTCATTCGTACGATCCATTCTAATTCATTCATACAATCCATTCTAATTCTTTCACACGATCTATTCTAATTCATTCGTAGGATCCATTCTAATTCATTCATACAATCTATTCTATTTCATTCGTACGATCCATTCTTACTCATTCGTATGATCCATTCTAATTCATTCGGACGAATGTATCCATTCTAATTTATTTGTACGATCGATTCTAATTCATTCGTACGATCCATTCTAATTCATTCGTATGATCCATTCTTACTCATTCGTATGATCCATTCTAATTCATTCGTACGATCCATTCTAATTCATTCGTATGATCGATTCTAATTCATTCGCACAATCTATTCTAATTCATTCGTACGATCCATTCTAATTCATTCGTATGATCCATTCTAATTTATTCGTTCAAATATATCCATTTACGATCCATTCTAATTCATTCGCACAATCTATTCTATTTCATTCGTACGATCCATTCTTACTCATTGGTACGATCCATTCTAATTCATTCGCACGAATGTATCCATTCTAATTCATTCGTACGAATCCATTCTAATTCATTCGTACGATCCATTCTAATTCATTCGCACGATCCATTCTAATTCATTCGTACGATCCATTCTAATTCATTCGCACGAATGTATCCATTCTAATTCATTCGTACAATCTATTCTAATTCATTCGTACGATCCATTCTAATTCATTCGTACAATCCATTCTAATTCATTCGTACGATCCATTCTAATTCATTCGCACGAATGTATCCATTCTAGTTCATTCGTAGGATCCATTCTAATTCATTCTTTCGATCCATTCTAATTCATTCGCACGATCCATTCTAATTCATTAGCACGATCCATGCTAATTCATTCGTTCGATCAATTCTAATTCATTCGCACGATCCATTCTAATTCATTCATACAATCCATTCTAATTCTTTCACACGATCTATTCTAATTCATTCGTACATTCCATTCTAATTCATTAGCACGATCCATGCTAATTCATTCGTCCGATCCATTCTAATTCATTCGCACGAATGTATCCATTCTAATTCATTCATACGGTCCATTCTAATTCATTCGCACAATCCATTCTATTTCATTCGTACGATCCATTCTTACTCATTCGTATGATCCATTATGGATACATTCGTGCGAATGAATTAGAATGGATCATACGAATGAGTAAGAATTGATCGTACGAATGAAATAGAATAGATTGTACGAATGAATTAGAATGGATCCTACGAATGAATTAGAATAGATCGTGTGAAAGTATTAGAATGGATTGTATGAATGAATTAGAATGAATTCGTACGATCCATTCGAATTCATTCGCACGATCCATTCTAATTCATTCATACGATCCATTCTAATTCATTCATACAATCCATTCTAATTCTTTGACACGATCCATTCAAATTCATTCGTAGGATCCATTCTAATTCAATCGTACAATCTATTCTATTGCATTCGTACGATCCATTCTTACTCATTCGTATGATCCATTCTAATTCATTCGGATGAATATATCCATTCTAGTTTATTCGTACGATCCATTCTAATTCATTCGTACGATCCATTCTAATTCATTCGTCCGATCCATTCTAATTCATTCGTCCGATCCATTCTAATTCATTTGCACGAATGTATCCATTCTAATTCATTCGTACGATCCATTCTAATTCATTCGTACGATCCATTCTAATTCATTCGTAAGATCCATTCTAATTCATTCGTACGATCCATTCTAATTCATTCGTACGATCCATTCTAATTCATTCGCACGAATGTATCCATTCTAGTTCATTCGTACGATCCATTCTAATTCATTCGTACGATCCATTCTAATTCATTCATACGATCTATTCTAATTCATTCGTACGATCCATTCTAATTCATTCGCACAATCCATTCTATTTCATTCGTTCGATCAATTCGTGCGAATGAATTAGAATGGATCATACGAATGAGTAAGAATGGATCGTACGAATGAAATAGAATGGATTGTACGAATGAATTAGAATGGATTCATACGAATGAATTAGAATCGATACAATCATGCGAATGAATTAGAATGGATCGTACCAATGAGTAAGAATGGATCGTACGAATGAAATAGAATGGATTGTGCGAATGAATTAGAATGGATCTTACGAATGAATTAGAATGGATCGTGTGAAAGAATTAGAATGGATTGTATGAATGAATTGGAATAGATCATATGAATGAATTAGAATGGATCGTACGACCATTCTAATTCATTCATACGATCCATTCTAATTCATTCGTACGATCCATTCTAATTCATTCGCACAAATGTATCCATTCTAATTCATTCGTACGATCCATTCTAATTCATTCGCACGATCCATTCTAATTCATTCGTATGATCCATTCTAATTCTTTCACACGATCCATTCTAATTCGTTCGTACGATCCATTCTAATTCATTCGCACGATCCATTCTAATTCATTCGTACGATCCATTCTAATTCATTCATACGATCCATTCTAATTTCTTCGTACGATCCATTCTAATTCATTCGCACAAATGTATCCATTCTAATTCATTCGCACGATCCATTCTAATTCATTCGCACGATCCATTCTAATTCATTGGTACGATCCATTCTAATTCATTCGTACGATCCATTCTAATTCATTCATATGATCCATTCTAATTAATTCATATGATCCATTCTAATTCATTCGTACGATCCATTTTAATTCATTCATACAATCCATTCTAATTCATTCGCACGAATGTATCCATTCTAATTAATTCGTACGATCCATTCTAATTCATTCGTATGATCTATTCTTATTCATTCGCACAATCCAGTCTAATTGATTTGCACGATCCATTCTAATTCATTCGCACGAATGTATCCATTCTAATTCATTCGTACGATCCATTCTAATTCATTAATATGATCCATTCTAATTCATTCGTACGATCCATTCTAATTCATATGCACAAAGGTATCCATTCTAATTCATTCGTACGATCCATTCTAATTCAGGATCGTACGAAAGAATTAGAATGGATACATTCGTGCGAATAAATTAGAATTGATCGTACGAATGAATTAGAATGGATCGTGCGAATGAATTAGAATGGATCGTACGAATGAATTAGAATGGATCGTACGAATGAACTAGAATGGATATATTCGTGCGAATGAATTAGAATGGATCGTACGAATGAATTAGAATGGATCGTACGAATGAATTAGAATGGATCGTACGAATGAATTAGAATAGATCGGACGAATGAATTAGAATGGACCGTACGAATGAATTAGAATGGATCAAATGAATGAATTAGAATGGATCGTACGAATGAATTAGAATGGATCGTACGAATGAATTAGAATGGATACATTCATGCGAATGAATTAGAACGGATCGGACGAATGAATTAGAATGGATCGTACGAATGAATTAGAATGGATCCTATGAATGAATTAGAATGGATCGTGCGAATGAATTAGAATGGATCGTACGAATGAATTAGAATGGATCGTGCTAATGAATTAGAATTGATCGAACGAATGAATTAGCATGGATCGTGCTAATGAATTAGAATGGAATGTACGAATGAATTAGAATGGATCGTGTGAAAGAATTAGAATGGATTGTATGAATGAATTAGAATGAATTCGTACGATCCATTCGAATTCATTCGCACGATCCATTCTAATTCATTCATACGATCCATTCTAATTCATTCATACAATCCATTCTAATTCTTTCACACGATCCATTCTAATTTATTCGTAGTATCCATTCTAATTCATTCGTACAATCTATTCTATTTTATTCGTACGATCCATTCTTACTCATTCGTATGATCCATTCTAATTCATTCGGACGAATGTATCCATTCTAATTTATTCGTATGATCCTTTCTAATTCATTCGTACGATCCATTGTAATTCATTCACACGCGGCCAGGGTCTGCTTCGGGCGAGCTTGGGCGCCTGCCGTGGGCGGTCTGCGCCGAGAGTTTTGACTCCCAGTATTTCACAAACGATGGGCGGGCCACGAGAGTTTTGACTCCCAGTATTTCATATGATCCATTCTAATTCATTCGCATGAATGTATCCATTCTAGTTCATTCGTATGATCCATTCTAATTCATTCGTACGATCCATTCTAATTCATTCACACGATCCATTCTAATTCATTCGTACGATCCATTCTAATTCATTCATACGATCCATTCTAATTCATTCGTACGATCCATTCTAATTCATTCGCACAAATGTATACATTCTAATTCATTCGTACGATCCATTCTAATTCATTCGCACGATCCATTCTAATTCATTCGTACGATCCATTCTAATTCTTTCACACGATCCATTCTAATTCATTCGTGCGATCCATTCTAATTCATTCACACGATCCATTCTAATTCATTCGTACGATCCATTCTAATTCATTTGCACGAATGTATCCATTCTAGTTCATTCGTACGATCCATTCTAATTCATTCGTATGATCCATTCTAATTCATTCGCACAATCCATTCTAATTCATTCGTACGATCCATTCTAATTCATTCGTACGATCCATTCTAATTCATTCGTACGATCCATTCTAATTCATTCGCACAAATGTATCCATTCTAATTCATTCGTACGATCCATTCTAATTCATTCGCACGATCCATTCTAATTCATTCGTACAATCTATTCTAATTCTTTCACACGATCCATTCTAATTCATTCGTACGATCCATTCTAATTCATTCGCACGATCCATTCTAATTTATTCATACGATCCATTCTACTTCATTCATACGATCCATTCTAATTCATTCGTACGATCCATTCTAATTCATTCGCACAAATGTATCCATTCTAATTCATTCGTACGATCCATTCTAATTCATTCACACGATCCATTCTAATTCATTCGTACGATCCATTCTAATTCATTCGTATGATCCATTCTAATTAATTCGTATGATCCATTCTAATTCATTCGTACGATACATTCTAATTCATTCATACAATCCATTCTAATTCATTCGCACGAATGAATCCATTCTAATTAATTCGTACGATCCATTCTAATTCATTCGTATGATCTATTCTTATTCATTCGCACGATCCAGTCTAATTGATTTGCACGATCCATTCTAATTCATTCGCACGAATGTATCCATTCTAATTCATTCGTACGATCCATTCTAATTCATTTATATGATCCATTCTAATTCATTCGTACGATCCATTCTAATTCATATGCACAAAGGTATCCATTCTAATTCATTCGTACGATCCATTCTAATTCAGGATCGTACGAATGAATTAGAATGGATCGTGCGAATGAATTAGAATGGATCGTACGAATGAATTAGAATGGATCGTACGAATGAACTAGAATGGATACATTCGTGCGAATGAATTAGAATGGATCGTACGAATAAATTAGAATGGATCGTACGAATGAATTAGAATGGATCTTACGAATGAATTAGAATGGATCGTACGAATGAATTAGAATGGATCGTACAAATGAATTAGAATGGATACATTCGTGCGAATGAATTAGAATGGATCGGACGAATGAATTAGAATGGATCATACGAATGAATTAGAATGGATCAAATAAATGAATTAGAATGGATCGTACGAATGAATTAGAATGGATCGTACGAATGAATTAGAATGGATACATTCGTGCGAATGAATTAGAATGGATCGGACGAATGAATTAGAATAGATCGTACGAATGAATTAGAATGGATCGTACGAAGGAATTAGAATGGATCGTATGAATGAATTAGAATGGATATATTCGTGCAAATGAATTAGAATGGATCGTATGAATGCATTAGAATGGATCGTATGAGTGAATTAGAATGGATCGTACGAATGAATTAGAATGGATCGTATGAATGAATTAGAATGGATACATTCGTGTGAATGAATTAGAATGGATCGTATGAATGAATTAGAATAGATTTTGTGAATGAATTAGAACTGATCGTACGAATGAATTAGAATGGATACATTCGTGCGAATGAATTAGAATGGATTATATGAATGAATTAGAATGGATCGTACGAATGAATTAGACTGGATCGTATGAGTGAAATAGAATGGATACGAAGGAATTAGAATGGATCGTACGAAGGAATTAAAATGGATCATACGAATGAAATAGAATGGATCTTACGAAGGAATTAGAATGGATCGTACGAAGGAATTAGAATAGATCGTACGAAGGAATTAGAATGGATCGTACGAATAAATTAGAATGGATATATTCGAGCAAATGAATTAGAATGGATTGTATGAATGAATTAGAATGGATCGTATGAGTGAATTAGAACAGATAGTACGAATGAAGTAGAATGGATCGTATGTATGAATTAGAATCGATACATTCGTGCGAATGAATTAGAATGGATCGAACGAATGAATTAGAATGGATCGTACGAATGAATTAGAATGGATCTTACGAATGAATTAGAATGGATCGTACGAATGAATTAGAATGGATCGTACGAATGAATTAGAATGGATACATTCGTGCGAATGAATTAGAATGGATCGGACGAATGAATTAGAATGGATCGTACGAATGAATTAGAATGGATCGTACGAATGGATTAGAATGGATCGTACGAATGGATTAGAATGGATACATTCGAGCGAATGAATTAGAATGGATCGTACGAATGAATTAGAATCGATCGTACGAATGGATTAGAATGGATCCTACGAATGGATTAGAATGGATACCTTTGTGCCTATGAATTAGAATGGATCGTACGAATAAAATAGAATCGATCGTACGAATCAATTAGAATGGATCGTGCTAATGAATTAGAATTGATCGAACGAATGAATTAGCATGGATCGTGCTAATGAATTAGAATGGAACGTACGAATGAATTAGAATGGATCGTGTGAAAGAATAATAATGGATAGTACGGAATGAATTAGAATGGATTGTATGAATGAATTAGAATGGATACACTCGTGCGAATGAATTAGAATGGATCATACGAATGAGTAAGAATGGATCGTACGAATGAAATAGAATGGATTGTACAAATGAATTAGAATGGATCGTACAAATGAATTAGAATGGATCGTACGAATGAATTAGAACGGATTATACGAATGAATTAGAATGGATCGTGTGAAAGAATTAGAATGGATTGTATGAATGAATTAGAATAGATCGTATGAATGAATTAGAATGGATCGTACGAATGAATTAGAATGGATCGTACGAATGAACTAGAATGGATACATTTGTGCGAATGAATTAGAATAGATCGTACGAATGAATTAGAATGGATCGTACGAATAAATTAGAATGGATCTTATGAATGAATTAGAATGGATCGTACGAATGCACGATCCATGCTAATTCATTCGTTCGATCAATTCTAATTCATTAGCACGATCCATTCTAATTCATTCGTACGATCCATTCTAATTCATTCGCACGATCCATTCTAATTCATTCGTACGATCCATTCTAATTCTTTCACACGATCCATTCTAATTCATTCGTACGATCCATTCTAATTCATTCGTACGATCTATTCTAATTCATTCGTACGATCCATTCTAATTCATTCGTACGATCCATTCTAATTCCTTTGTACGATCCATTCTAATTCATTCATACAATCTATTCTAATTCATTCATACAATCCATTCTAATTCTTTCACACGATCCATTCTAATTCATTCGTACGATCCATTCTAATTCATTCATACAATCCATTCTAATTCTTTCACATGATCCATTCTAATTCATTCGTACGTTCCATTCTAATTCATTAGCACGATCCATGCTAATTCATTCATTCGATCAATTCTAATTCATTAGAACGATCCATTCTAATTCATTCGTACGATCCATTCTAATTCATTCGCACGATCCATTCTAATTCATTCATAGGATCTATTCTAATTCATTCATACGATCTATTCTAATTCATTCATACAATCCATTCTAATTCATTCGCACGAATGTATCCATTCTAATTCATTCGTACGAATCCATTCTAATTCATTCGTACAATCTATTCTATTTCATTCGTACGATCCATTCTTACTCATTCGTATAATCAATTCTAATTCATTCGCACGAATGTATCCGTTCTAAATCATTCGTACGATCCATTCTAATTCATTCGTACGATCCATTCTAAATCATTCGTACAATCCATTCTATTTCATTCGTACGATCAATTCTAATTCATTAGCACGATCAATTCTAATTCATTCGTACGATCCATTCAAATTCATTCGCACGATCCATTCTAATTCATTCATACAATCCATTCTATTTCATTCGTATGATCCATTCTTGCTCATTCGTATGATCCATTCTAATTCATTCGTATGATCCATTCTTGCTCATTCGTACGATCCATTCTAATTCATTCGTATGATCCATTCTAATTCATTCGCACGATCCATTCTAATTAATTCATATGATCCTTTCTAATTCATTCGCACGATCCATTCTAATTCATTCGTACGATCCATTCTTGCTCATTCGTACAATCCATTCTATTTCATTCGTACGATCCATTCTTGCTCATTCGTACGATCCATTCTAATTCATTCGTATGATCCATTCTAATTCATTCGCACGATCCATTCCAATTCATTCGTACGATCCATTCTAATTCATTCATACGATTCATTCTAATTCATTCGTACGATCAATTCTAATTCATTCGCACAAATGTATCCATTCTAATTCATTCGTACGATCCATTCTAATTCATTCGCACGATCCATTCTAATTCATTCGTACGATCCATTCTAATTCATTCGTACGATCCATTCTAATTCATTCGTATGATCCATTCTAATTAATTAGCACGATCCATTCTAATACATTCATACGATCCATTCTAGAATGGATACATTCGTGCGAATGAATTAGAATGGATACATTCGTGCGAAAGAATTAGAATAGATCGTATGAATGAATTTGAATGGATCCTATGAATGAATTAGAATGGATCGTGCTAATGAATTAGAATTGATCGAACGAATGAATTAGCATGGATCGTGCTAATGAATTAGAATGGATCGTACGAATGAATTAGAATGGATCGTGTGAAAGAATTAGAATGGATTGTATGAATGAATTAGAATGGATCGTACGAATGAATTAGAATGGATCATACGAAGGAAACAATCCATTCTAATTCATTCGCACGAATGTATCCATTCTAATCCATTCGTACGATCCATTCTAATCCATTCGTACGATCCATTCTAATTCATTCGGATGAATGTAACTATTCTAATTCATTCAGTTGATCCATTCTAATTCATTCGTACGATCCATTCTAATTCATTCGTCCGATCCATTCTAATTCATTCGCACGAATGTATCCATTCTAATTCATTCGTACGATCCATTCTAATTCTTTTACACGATCCATTCTAATTCATTCGTAGGATCCATTCTAATTCATTCGTACAATCTATTCTATTTCATTCGTACGATCCATTCTTACTCATTCGTATGATCCATTCTAATTCATTCGGACGAATGTATCCATTCTAATTTATTCGTACGATCCATTCTAATTCATTCGTAAGATCCATTCTAATTCATTCGTACGATCCATTCTAATTCATTCGTACGATCCATTCTAATTCATTCGCACGAATGTATCAATTCTAGTTCATTCGTACGATCCATTCTAATTCATTCGTACGATCCATTCTAATTCATTCGCACAATCCATTCTAATTCATTCGTACGATCCATTCTAATTCATTCATACGATCCATTCTAATTCATTCGTACGATCCATTCTAATTCATTCGCACAAATGTATCCATTCTAATTCATTCGTACGATCCATTCTAATTCATTCGCACGATCCATTCTAATTCATTCATACGATCCATTCTAATTCTTTCGCACGATCCATTCTAATTCATTCGTACGATCCATTCTAATTCATTCGCACGAATGTATCCATTCTAATTCATTCGTACGATCCATTCTATTTCATTCGTACGATCCATTCTAATTTATTCGTAAGATCCATTCTAATTCATTCGTACGATCCATTCTAATTCATTCGCACGAATGTATCCATTCTAGTTCATTCGTACGATCCATTCTAATTCATTCGTACGATCCATTCTAATTCATTCGTACGATCCATTCTAATTCATTCGTACGATCCATTCTAATTCATTCGCACAATCCATTCTATTTCATTCGTTCGATCAATTCGTGCGAATGAATTAGAATGGATCATACGAATGAGTAAGAATGGATCGTACGAATGAAATAGAATGGATTGTACGAATGAATTAGAATGGATTCGTACGAATGAATTAGAATGGATACAATCATGCGAATGAATTAGAATGGATCGTACCAATGAGTAAGAATGGATCGTACGAATGAAATAGAATGGATTGTGCGAATGAATTAGAATGGATCTTACGAATGAATTAGAATGGATCGTGTGAAAGAATTAGTATGGATTGTATGAATGAATTAGAATAGATCGTATGAATGAATTAGAATGGATCGTACGACCATTCTAATTCATTCATACGATCCATTCTAATTCATTCGTACGATCCATTCTAATTCATTCGCACAAATGTATCCATTCTAATTCATTCGTACGATCCATTCTAATTCATTCACACGATTCATTCAAATTCATTCGTATGATCCATTCTAATTCTTTCACACGATCCATTCTAATTCGTTCGTACGATCCATTCTAATTCATTCGCACGATCCATTCTAATTCATTCGTACGATCCATTCTAATTCATTCATACGATCCATTCTAATTTATTCGTACGATCCATTCTAATTCATTCGCACAAATGTATCCATTCTAATTCATTCGCACGATCCATTCTAATTCATTCGCACGATCCATTCGAATTCATTGGTACGATCCATTCTAATTCATTCGTACGATCCATTCTAATTCATTCGTATGATCCATTCTAATTAATTCATATGATCCATTCTAATTCATTCGTACGATCCATTTTAATTCATTCATACAATCCATTCTAATTTATTCGCACGAATGTATTCATTCTAATTAATTCGTACGATCCATTCTATTTAATTCGTATTATCTATTCTTATTCATTCGCACGATCCAGTCTAATTGATTTGCACGATCCATTCTAATTCATTCGCACGAATGTATCCATTCTAATTCATTCGTACGATCCATTTTAATTCATTAATATGATCCATTCTAATTCATTCGTAGGATCCATTCTAATTCATATGCACAAAGGTATCCATTCTAATTCATTAGTACGATCCATTCTAATTCAGGATCGTACGAAAGAATTAGAATGGATACATTCGTGCGAATGAATTAGAATTGATCGTACGAATGAATTAGAATGGATCGTGCGAATGAATTAGAATGGATCGTACGAATGAATTAGAATGGATCGTACGAATGAACTAGAATGGATATATTCATGCGAATGAATTAGAATGGATCGTACGAATGAATTAGAATGGATCGTACGAATGAATTAGAATGGATCGTACGAATGAATTAGAATGGATACATTCGTGCGAATGAATTAGAATGGATCGGACGAATGAATTAGAATGGATCGTGCGAATAAATTAGAATGGATCGTACGAATGAATTAGAATGGATCGTACGAATGAACTAGAATGGATATATTCGTGCGAATGAATTAGAATGGATCGTACGAATGAATTAGAATGGATCGTACGAATGAATTAGAATGGATCGTACGAATGAATTAGAATGGATACATTCGTGCGAATGAATTAGAATGGATCGGACGAATGAATTAGAATGGATCGTACGAATGAATTAGAATGGATCAAATGAATGAATTAGAATGGATCGTACGAATGAATTAGAATGGATCGTACGAATGAATTAGAATGGATACATTCATGCGAATGAATTAGAATGGATCGGACGAATGAATTAGAATGGATCGTACGAATGAATTAGAATGGATCCTATGAATGAATTAAAATGGATCGTGTGAATGAATTAGAATGGATCGTACGAATGAATTAGAATGGATCGTGCTAATGAATTAGAATTGATCGAACGAATGAATTAGCATGGATCGTGCTAATGAATTAGAATGGAACGTACGAATGAATTAGAATGGATCGTGTGAAAGAATTAGAATAGATTGTATGAATGAATTAGAATGAATTCGTACGATCCATTCGAATTCATTCGCACGATCCATTCTAATTCTTTCATACGATCCATTCTAATTCATTCATACAATCCATTCTAATTCTTTCACACGATCCATTCTAATTCATTCGTAGGATCCATTCTAATTCATTCGTACAATCTATTCTATTCTATTCGTACGATCCATTCTTACTCATTCGTATGATCCATTCTAATTCATTCGAACGAATGTATCCATTCTAATTCATTCGTACGATCCATTCTAATTCATTCGTATGATCCATTCTAATTCATTCGCACAATCCATTCAAATTCATTCGTACGATCCATTCTAATTCATTCGTACGATCCATTCTAATTCATTCGCACAAATGTATCCATTCTAATTCATTCGTACGATCCATTCTAATTCATTCGCACGATCCTTTCTAATTCATTCGTACGATCCATTCTAATTCTTTCACACGATCCATTCTAATTCATTCGTACGATCCATTCTAATTCATTCGCACGATCCATTCTAATTTATTCATACGATCCATTCTAATTCATTCATACGATCCATTCCAATTCATTCGTACGATCCATTCTAATTCATTCGCACAAATGTATCCATTCTAATTCATTCGTACGATCCATTCTAATTCATTCGCACGATCCATTCTAATTCATTCGTACGATCCATTCTAATTCATTCGTACGATCCATTCTAATTCATTCGTATGATCCATTCTAATTAATTCGTATGATCCATTCTAATTCATTCGTACGATCCATTCTAATTCATTCATACAATCCATTCTAATTCATTCGCACGAATGAATCCATTATAATTAATTCGTACGATCCATTCTAATTCATTCGTATGATCTATTCTTATTCATTCGCACGATCCAGGCTAATTGATTCGCACGATCCATTCTAATTCATTCGCACGAATGTATCCATTCTAATTCATTCGTACGATCCATTCTAATTCATTTATATGATCCATTCTAATTCATTCGTACGATCCATTCTAATTCATATGCACAAAGGTATCCATTCTAATTCATTCGTACGATCCATTCTAATTCAGGATCGTACGAATGAATTAGAATGGATCGTGCGAATGAATTAGAATGGATCGTACGAATGAATTAGAATGGATCGTACGAATGAACTAGAATGGATACATTCGTGCGAATGAATTAGAATGGATCGTACGAATAAATTAGAATGGATCGTACGAATGAATTAGAATGGATCTTACGAATGAATTAGAATGGATCGTACGAATGAATTAGAATGGATCGTACGAATGAATTAGAATGGATACATTCGTGCGAATGAATTAGAATGGATCGGACGAATGAATTAGAATGGATCGTACGAATGAATTAGAATGGATCAAATGAATGAATTAGAATGGATCGTACGAATGAATTAGAATGAATTAGAATGGATCGTACGAATGAATTAGAATGGATACATTCGTGCGAATGAATTAGAATGGATCGGACGAATGAATTAGAATAGATCGTACGAATGAATTAGAATGGATCGTACGAAGGAATTAGAATGGATCGTATGAATGAATTAGAATGGATCGTATGAATGTATTAGAATGGATCGTATGAGTGAATTAGAATGAATCGTACGAATGAATTAGAATGGATCGTATGAATGAATTAGAATGGATACATTCGTGTGAATGAATTAGAATGGATCGTATGAATGAATTAGAATAGATTTTGTGAATGAATTAGAACTGATCGTACGAATGAATTAGAATGGATTCATTCGTGCGAATGAATTAGAATGGATTATATGAATGAATTAGAATGGATCGTACGAATGAATTAGAATGGATCGTATGAGTGAAATAGAATGGATACGAAGGAATTAGAATGG
Source organism: Chamaelirium japonicum (assembly GCA_947650365.1). NCBI lineage: Eukaryota > Viridiplantae > Streptophyta > Magnoliopsida > Liliales > Melanthiaceae > Chamaelirium > Chamaelirium japonicum. Next base: position 745,876 of record CANTAL010000130.1, on the reverse strand, counting down.
ATCGTACGAAGGAATTAGAATGGATCATACGAATGAAATAGAATGGATCGTACGAAGGAATTAGAATGGATCGTACGAAGGAATTAGAATAGATCATACGAAGGAATTAGAATGGATCGTACGAATGAATTAGAATGGATATATTCGAGCAAATAAATTAGAATGGATCGTATGAATGAATTAGAATGGATCGTATGAGTGAATTAGAACAGATAGTACGAATGAAGTAGAATGGATCGTATGTATGAATTAGAATCGATACATTCGTGCGAATGAATTAGAATGGATCGAACGAATGAATTAGAATGGATTGTACGAATGAATTAGAATGGATCTTACGAATGAATTAGAATGGATCGTACGAATGAATTAGAATGGATCGTACGAATGGATTAGAATGGATACATTCGTGCGAATGAATTAGAATGGATCGGACGAATGAATTAGAATGGATCGTACGAATAAATTAGAATGGATCAAATGAATGAATTAGAATGGAATAGAATGGATACATTCGAGCGAATGAATTAGAATGGATCGTACGAATGAATTAGAATGGATCGTACGAATGGATTAGAATGGATCCTACGAATGGATAAGAATGGATTCCTTTGTGCATATGAATTAGAATGGATCGTACGAATGAATTAGAATGGATCGTACGAATGAATTAGAATGGATCGTGCTAATGAATTAGAATTGATCGAATGAATGAATTAGCATGGATCGTGCTAATGAATTAGAATGAAACGTACGAATGAATTAGAATGGATCGTGTGAAAGAATTAGAATGGATAGTACGGAATGAATTAGAATGGATTGTATGAATGAATTAGAATGGATACATTCGTGCGAATGAATTAGAATGGATCATACGAATGAGTAAGAATGGATCGTACGAATGAAATAGAATGGATTGTACGAATTAATTAGAATGGATCGTACAAATGAATTAGAATGGATCGTACGAATGAATTAGAATGGATCATACGAATGAATTAGAATGGATCGTGTGAAAGAATTAGAATGGATTGTATGAATGAATTAGAATAGATCGTATGAATGAATTAGAATGGATCGTACGAATGAATTAGAATGGATCGTACGAATGAACTAGAATGGATACATTCGTGCGAATGAATTAGAATAGATCGTACGAATGAATTAGAATGGATCGTATGAATGAATTAGAATGGATCTTACGAATGAATTAGAATGGATCGTACGAATGCACGATCCATGCTAATTCATTCGTTCGATCAATTCTAATTCATTAGCACGATCCATTCTAATTCATTCGTACGATCCATTCTAATTCATTCGCACGATCCATTCTAATTCATTCGTACGATCCATTCTAATTCTTTCACACGATCCATTCTAATTCATTCGTACGATCCATTCTAATTCATTCGTACGATCTATTCTAATTCATTCGTACGATCCATTCTAATTCATTCGTACGATCCATTCTAATTCCATTGTACGATCCATTCTAATTCATTCATACAATCTATTCTAACTCATTCATACAATCCATTCTAATTCTTTCACACGATCCATTCTAATTCATTCGTACGATCCATTCTAATTCATTCATATAATCCATTCTAATTCTTTCACATGATCCATTCTAATTCATTCGTACGTTCCATTCTAATTCATTAGCACGATCCATGCTAATTCATTCGTTCGATCAATTCTAATTCATTAGAACGATCCATTCTAATTCATTCGTACGATCCATTCTAATTCATTCGCACGATCCATTCTAATTCATTCATAGGATCTATTCTAATTCATTCATACGATCTATTCTAATTCATTCATACAATCCATTCTAATTCATTCGCACGAATGTATCCATTCTAATTCATTCGTACGAATCCATTCTAATTCATTCGTACAATCTATTCTATTTCATTCGTACGATCCATTCTTACTCATTCGTATGATCAATTCTAATTCATTCGCACGAATGTATCCGTTCTAAATCATTCGTACGATCCATTCTAATTCATTCGTACGATCCATTCTAAATCATTCGTACAATCCATTCTATTTCATTCGTACGATCAATTCTAATTCATTAGCACGATCAATTCTAATTCATTCGTACGATCCATTCAAATTCATTCGCACGATCCATTCTAATTCATTCGTACAATCCATTCAATTTCATTCGTACGATCCATTCTTGCTCGTTCGTATGATCTATTCTAATTCATTCATATGATCCATTCTTGCTCATTCGTACGATCCATTCTAATTCATTCGTATGATCCATTCTAATTCATTCGCACGATCCATTCTAATTCATTCGTACGATCCATTCTAATTCATTCGTATGATCCATTCTAATTCATTCGCACGATCCATTCTAATTCATTCGTACGATCCATTCTTGCTCATTCGTACAATCCATTCTATTTCATTCGTACGATCCATTCTTGCTCATTCGTACGATCCTTTCTAATTCATTCGTATGATCCATTCTAATTCATTCGCACGATCCATTCTAATTCATTCGTACGATCCATTCTAATTCATTCATACGATTCATTCTAATTCATTCGTACGATCCATTCTAATTCATTCGCACAAATGTATCCATTCTAATTCATTCGTACAATCCATTCTAATTCATTCGCACGATCCATTCTAATTCATTCGTACGATCCATTCTAATTCATTCGTACGATCCATTCTAATTCATTCGTATGATCCATTCTAATTAATTAGCACGATCCATTCTAATACATTCATACGATCGATTCTAGAATGGATACATTCGTGCGAATGAATTAGAATGGATACATTCGTGCGAATGAATTAGAATAGATCGTATGAATGAATTAGAATGGATCCTATGAATGAATTAGAATGGATCGTGCTAATGAATTAGAATTGATCGAACGAATGAATTAGCATGGATCGTGCTAATGAATTAGAATGGATCGTACGAATGAATTAGAATGGATCGTGTGAAAGAATTAGAATGGATTGTATGAATGAATTAGAATGGATCTTACGAATGAATTAGAATGGATCGTACGAAGGAAACAATCCATTCTAATTCATTCGCAGGAATGTATCCATTCTAATCCATTCGTACGATCCATTTTAATCCATTCGTACGATCCATTCTAATTCATTCGGATGAATGTAACCATTCTAATTCATTCAGTTGATCCATTCTAATTCATTCGTACGATCCATTCTAATTCATTCGTCCGATCCATTCTAATTCATTCGCACGAATGTATCCATTCTAATTCATTCGTACGATCCATTCTAATTCTTTCACACGATCCATTCTAATTCATTCGTAGGATCCATTCTAATTCATTCGTACAATCTATTCTATTTCATTCGTACGATCCATTCTTACTCATTCGTATGATCCATTCTAATTCATTCGGACGAATGTATCCATTCTAATTTATTCGTACGATCCATTCTAATTCATTCGTAAGATCCATTCTAATTCATTCGTACGATCCATTCTAATTCATTCGTACGATCCATTCTAATTCATTCGCACGAATGTGTCCATTCTAGTTCATTCGTACGATCCATTTTAATTCATTCGTACGATCCATTCTAATTCATTCGCACGATCCATTCTAATTCATTCGTACGATCCATTCTAATTCATTCATACGATCCATTCTAATTCATTCGTACGATCCATTCTAATTCATTCGCATAAATGTATCCATTCTAATTCATTCGTACGATCCATTCTAATTCATTCGCACGATCTATTCTAATTCATTCATACGATCCATTCTAATTCTTTCACACGATCCATTCTAATTCATTCGTACGATCCAATCTAATTCATTCGTGCAATCCATTCTATTTCATTCGTACGATCCATTCTTACTCATTCGTACGATCCATTCTAATTCATTCACACGAATGTATCCATTCGTACGAATGAATTAGAATAGATTGTACGAATGAATTAGAATGGATCGTACGAATGAATTAGAATGGATCGTACGAAGGAATTAGAATGGATCGTACGAATGAATTAGAATGGATCGTACGAATGAATTAGAATAGATCGTACGAATGAATTAGAATGGATCATACGAAGGAATTAGAATGGATCGTACGAATGAATTAGAATGGATATATTCGTGCAAATGAATTAGAATGAATCGTATGAATGTATTAGAATGGATCGTATGAGTGAACTAGAATGGATTGTACGAATGAATTAGAATGGATCGTACGAATGAATTAGAATGGATCATACAAATGAATTAGAATGGATCATACGAATGAGTAAGAATGGATCGTACGAATGAATTAGAATGGATCGTACGAATGAATTAGAATAGATTGTGCGAATGAATTAGAATGGATCGTACGAATGAATTAGAATGGATCATATTAATGAATTAGAATGGATCGTACGAATGAATTAGAATACATTCGTGCACGATCCATTCTAATTCATTCGCACGATCCATTCTAATTCCTTCGTACGATCCATTCTAATTCCTTCGTACGAATCCATTCTAATTCTTTCACACGATCCATTCTAATTCATTCGTACGATCCATTCTAATTCATTCGTGCAATCCATTCTATTTCATTCGTATGATCCATTCTTACTCATTCGTACGATCCATTCTAATTCATTCACACGAATGTATCCATTCGTACGAATGAATTAGAATCGATTGTACGAATGAATTAGAATGGATCGTACGAATGAATTAGAATGGATCGTATGAAGGAATTAGAATGGATCGTACGAATGAATTAGAATGGATCGTACGAATGAATTAGAATAGATCGTACGAATGAATTAGAATGGATCGTACGAAGGAATTAGAATGGATCGTACGAATGAATTAGAATGGATATATTCATGCAAATGAATTAGAATGGATCGTACGAATGAATTAGAATGGATCCTACGAATGAATTAGAATGGATCGTGTGAAAGAATTAGAATGGATTAGAATGGATCGTACGAATGAATTAGAATGGATACATTCGTGCGAATGATTTAGAATGGATCGGACGAATGAATTAGAATGGATCGTACGAATGAATTAGAATGGATCAAATGAATGAATTAGAATGGTTACATTCATGCGAATGAATTAGAATGGATCGTACGAATGGATTAGAATGGATCGTACGAATGGATTAGAATGGATACATTCGGGAGAATGAATTAGAATGGATTGTATGAATGAATTAGAATGGATCGTACGAATGAATTAGAATGGATCGTATGAGTGAATTAGAATGGATACGAAGGAATTAGAATGGATCGTACGAAGGAATTAGAATGGATCATACGAATGAAATAGAATGGATCGTACGAAGGAATTAGAATGGATCATACGAAGGAATTAGAATGGATCGTACGAAGGAATTAGAATGGATCGTACGAATGAATTAGAATGGATATATTCGTGCAAATGAATTAGAATGCATCGTATGAATGAATTAGAATGGATCGTATGAGTGAATTAGAACGGATAGTACGAATGTAGTAGAATGGATCATATGAATAAATTTGAATGGATACATTCGTGCGAATTAATTAGAATGGATCGTATGAATGAATTAGAATAGATTGTGCGAATGAATTAGAATGGATCGTACGAATGAATTAGAATGGATACATTCGTGCGAATAAATTAGAATGGATTGTATGAATGAATTAGAATGGATCGTACGAATGAATTAGAATGGATCGTACAAATGAATTAGAATAGATTGCGCGAATGAATTAGAATGGATCGTGCGAATGAAACAGAATGGATACAAATGAATTAGAATGGATCATATGAATGAATTAGAATGACGATCCATTCTTACTCATTCGTATGATCCATTCTAATTTATTCGCACGAATGTATCCATTCTAATTCATTCGTACGTCTAATTCATTCGTACGGTCCATTCTAATTCATTCGCACAATCCATTCCATTTCATTCATACGATCCGTTCTTACTCATTCGTATGATCCATTATGAATACATTCGTGCGAATGAATTAGAATGGATCATACGAATGAGTAAGAATGGATCGTACGAATGAAATAGAATGGATTGTGCGAATGAATTAGAATGGATCGTACGAATGAATTAGAATGGATCGTGTGAAAGAATTAGAATGGATTGTATGAATGAATTAGAATGGATTGTACGAATGAATTAGAATGGATCATACGAATGAATTAGAATGGATACATTCGTGCGAATGAATTAGAATGGATCGTACAAATGAATTAGAATGGATCGTACGAATGAATTAGAATGGATCGTACGAATGGATTAGAATGGATCCTACGAATGAATTAGAATGGATACATTCGTGCGAATGAATTAGAATGGATTGTGCGAATGAATCAGAACAGATCGTGCGAATGAATTAGAATGGATCATACGAATGAATTAGAATGGATCGTGCGAATGAATTAGAATGGATCGTACGAATGAATTAGAATGGATACATTTGTGCGAATGAATTAGAATGGATCGTACGAATGAATTAGAATGGATCGTATGAATGAATTAGAATGGATCGTACGAATGAATTAGAATGGATCGTGCGAATGAATTAGAATGGATCGTACGAATGAATTAGAATGGATCGTACGAATGAACTAGAATGGATACATTCGTGCGAATGAATTAGAATGGATCGTACGAATGAATTAGAATGGATCGTACGAATGAATTAGAATGGATCGTACGAATGAATTAGAATGGATACATTCGTGCGAATGAATTAGAATGGATCAGACGAATGAATTAGAATGGATCGTACGAATGAATTAGAATGGATCGTACGATTGAATTAGAATGGATCTTACGAATGAATTAGAATGGATCGTACGAATGAATTAGAATGGATCGTACGAATAAATTAGAATGGATACATTCGTCCGAATGAATTAGAATGGATTTTATGAATGAGTAAGAATGGATCGTACGAATGAAATAAAATAGATTGTATGAATGAATTAGAGTGGATCCTACGAATGAATTAGAATGAATCGTGTGAAAGAATTAGAATGGATTGTATGAATGAATTAGAATGGATCATATGAATGAATTAGAATGGATCGTGCGAATGAATTCGAATGGATCATACGAATTCATTCAAATTCATTCATTCAATCCATTCTAATTCTTTCACACGATCTATTCTAATTCATTCGTAGGATCCATTCTAATTCATTCGTACAATCTATTCTATTTCATTCGTACGATCCATTCTTACTCATTCGTATGATCCATTCTAATTCATTCGGACGAATGTATCCACTCTAATTTATTCGTACGATCCATTCTTATTCATTCGTATGATCCATTCTAATTCATTCGTACGATCCATTCTAATTCATTCGTCCGATCCATTCTAATTCATTCGCACGAATGTATCCATTCTAATTCATTCGTACGGTCCATTCTAATCATTCGCACAATCCATTCTATTTCATTTATATGATCCATTCTTACTCATTCGTATGATCCATTATGGATACATTCGTGCGAATGAATTAGAATGGATGATACGAATGAGTAAGAATGGATCGTACGAATGAAATAGAATGGATTATGCGAATGAATTAGAATGGATCGTACGAATAAATTAGAATGGATAGTGTGAAAGAATTAGAATGGATTGTATGAAAGAATTAGAATAGATCGTTTGAATGAATTAGAATGGATCGTACGAATGAATTAGAATGGATACATTCGTGCGAATGAATTAGAATGGATCGTACGAATGAATTAGAATGGATCGTACGAATGAATTAGAATGGATCTTACGAATGAATTAGAATGGATCGTACGAATGCACGATCCATGCTAAATCATTCGTTCGATCAATTCTAATTCATTAGCACGATCCATACTAATTCATTCATACAATCCATTCTAATTCATTCGCACGATCCATTCTAATTCATTCGTACGATCCATTCTAATTCTTTCACACGATCCATTCTAATTCATTCGTACGATCCATTCTAATTCATTCGTACGATCTATTCTAATTCATTCGTACGATCCATTCTAATTCATTCGTACGTTCCATTCTAATTCCTTCGTACGATCCATTCTAATTCATTCATACAATCCATTCTAATTCTTTCACACGATCCATTCTAATTCATTCGTACGATCCATTCTAATTCATTCGTACAATCCATTCTATTTCATTCGTACGATCCATTCTTACTCATTCGTACGATCCATTCTAATTCATTCACACGAATGTATCCATTCGTACGAATGAATTAGAATAGATTGTACGAATGAATTAGAATAGATCGTACGAATGAATTAGAATGGATCGTACGAAGGAATTAGAATGGATCGTACGAATGAATTAGAATGGATCGTACGAATGAATTAGAATAGATCGTACAAATAAATTAGAATGGATCGTACGAAGGAATTAGAATGGATCGTATGAATGAATTAGAATGGATATATTCATGCAAATGAATTAGAATGGATCGTATGAATGTATTAGAATGGATCGTATGAGTGAATTAGAATGGATCATACGAATGAATTAGAATGGATTGTATGAATGAATTAGAATGGATCGTACGAATGAATTAGAATGGATCGTGCGAATGAATTAGAATGGATCGTACGAATGAATTAGAATGAATGGATCGTGCGAATGAATTAGAATGGATCGTACGAATAAATTAGAATAGATACATTCGTCCGAATGAATTAGAATGGATCATACGAATGAGTAAGAATGGATCGTACAAATGAAATAGAATAGATTGTACGAATGAATTAGAATGGATCCTACGAATGAATTAGAATGGATCGTGTGAAAGAATTAGAATGGATTGTATGAATGAATTAGAATAGATCGTATGAATGAATTAGAATGGATCGTGCGAATGAATTCGAATGGATCGTACGATCCATTCTAATTCATTCATACAATCCATTCTAATTCATTCGCACGAATGTATCCATTCTAATCCATTCGTACGATCCATTCTAATTCATTCGCATGAATGTAACCATTCTAATTCATTCATTTGATCCATTCTAATTCATTCGTACGATCCATTCTAATTCATTCGTCCGATCCATTCTAATTCATTCGCACGAATGTATCCATTCTAATTCATTCGTTCGATCCATTCTAATTCATTCGTATGATCCATTCTAATTTATTCGTACGATCCATTCTAATTCATTCGTACGATATATTCTAATTCATTCGCACGAATGTAACCATTCTAATTCATTCATACGATTCATTCTAATTCATTCATATGAGCTATTCTAATTCATTCGTACGATCCATTCTAATTCATTCGTATGATCCATTGTAATTCATTCATACAATCCATTTAGATTCATTCGCACAAATGTATCCATTCAAATTCATTCGTACGATCCAGTCTAATTCATTCGTACGATCCATTCTAATTCTTTCGTATGATGCATTCTAATTCATTCGTACGATCCATTCTAATTCATTCTCATAAATGTATCCACTCTAATTCATTCGTACGATCCATTCTAATTCATTCGTTCGAATGTATCCATTTTAATTCATTCGTATGATCCATTCTAATTCATTCGTACGATCTAATTCATTCGTACGATCCATTCTAATTCATTCGTACGATCGATTCTAATTCATTCCCACTATCCATTTTAATTCATTCGTACAATCCATTCTAATTCATTCGTATGATCCATTCTAATTTATTCGTTCAAATATATCCATTCTAATTCATTCGCACGATCCATTCTAATTCATTCGCACGAATGTATCCATTCTAATTCATTTGCACGATCCATTCTAATTCATTCCTATGATCTATTCTAATTCATTCGTACGATCCATTCTAATTCATTGTAATTCATTCGTACGATCCATTCAACGATCCATTCTAATTCATTCGTATATTCCATTCTAATTCATTAGCACAATCCATGCTAATGAATTAGAATGGATCGTACGATCCAATCTAATTCATTCATACGATCCATTCTTACTCATTCGTATGATCCATTCTAATTCAATCGTACGATCCATTCTAATTCATTCGTACGATCCATTCTAATTCCTTCGTACGATCCATTCTAATTCATTCGTACGATCCATTCTAATTCATTCGTACGATCCATTCTAATTCCTTCGTACGATCCCTTCTAATTCATTCGTACGATCCATTCTAATTCATTCGCGCAATCTATTCTAATTCATTCGTACGATCCATTCTAATTCATTCGTACGATCCATTCTAATTCATTCATACAATCCATTCTAATTTATTCGCACGAATGTATCCATTCTAATTCATTCGTACGATCCATTCTAATTCATTCGCACAATCTATTCTAATTCATTCATACGATCCATTCTAATTCATTTGCACGAATGTATCCATTCTAATTCATTCATACGATCCATTCTACTTCATTCTACTATCCGTTCTAATTCACTCATACGATCCATTCTAATTCATTCATACGATCCATTCTAATTCTTTTGCACGAATATATCCATTCTAATTCATTCTTACGATACATTCTAATTCCTTCGTACGATCCATTCTAATTCCTTCGTACGATCCATTCTATTTCATTCGTATGATCCATTCTAATTCCTTCGTACGATCCATTCTAATTCCTTCGTATCCATTCTAATTCACTCATACGATCCATTCTAATTCATTCGTACGATCCTTTCTAATTCATTCATACAATCCATTCTAATTCTTTCACACGATCCATTCTAATTCATTCGTACGATCCATTCTAATTCATTCGCACAATCCATTCTATTTCATTCGTAATATCCATTCTTACTCATTCGTATGATCCATTCTAATTCATTCGCACGAATGTATCCATAATAGATCATACGAATGAGTAAGAATGGATCGTACGAATGAAATAGAATGGATTGTGCGAATGAATTAGAATGGACCGTACGAATGAATTAGAATGGATACATTCGTGCGAATGAATTAGAATGGATCGGACGAATGAATTAGAATGGATCGTACGAATGAATTAGAATGGATCGTACGAATGAATTAGAATGGATCGTACGAATAAATTAGAATGGATACATTCGTCCGAATGAATTAGAATAGATTGTACGAATGAATTAGAATGGATCGTACGAATGAAATAGAATAGATTGTACGAATGAATTAGAATGGATTCGTACGAATGAATTAGACTGGATACATTCGTGCGAATGAATTAGAATGGATCGTACCAATGAGTAAGAATGGATCGTACGAATGAAATAGAATGGATTGTGCGAATGAATTAGAATGGATCGTACGAATGAATTAGAATGGATCGTGTGAAAGAATTAGAATGGATTGTATGAATGAATTAGAATAGATCGTATGAATGAATTAGAATGGATCGTACGAATGAATTAGAATGGATCGTACGAATGAATTAGAATGGATACATTCGTGCGAATGAATTAGAATGGATACATTCGTGCGAAAGAATTAGAATAGATCGTATGAATGAATTAGAATGGATCCTATGAATGAATTAGAATGGATCGTGCGAATGAATTAGAATGGATCGTAAGAATGAATTAGAATGGATCGTGCTAATGAATTAGAATTGATCGAACGAATGAATTAGAATAGATCGTACGAATGAATTAGAATGGATCGTGCGAATAAATTAGAATGGATTGTACGAATGAATTAGAATGGATCGTACGAATGAACTAGAATAGATACATTCGTGCGAATGAATTAGAATAGATCGTACGAATGAATTAGAATGGATCGTACGAATGAATTAGAATGGATACATTCGTGCGAATGAATTAGAATGAATCGGACGAATGAATTAGAATGGATCGTACGAATGAATTAGAATGGATCGTACAAATGAATTAGAATGGATCGTATGAATGAATTAGAATGGATACATTCGTGCGAATGAATTAGAATTGATCGTACGAATGAATTAGAATGGATCGTGCGAATGAATTAGAATGGATCGTACGAATGAATTAGAATGGATCGTACGAATGAACTATAATGGATACATTCGTGCGAATGAATTAGAATGGATCGTACGAATGAATTAGAATGGATCGTACGAATGAATTAGAATGGATCTTACGAATGAATTACAATGGATCGTACGAATGAATTAGAATGGATCGTAGGAATGAATTAGAATAGATACATTCGTGCGAATGAATTAGAATGGATCGGACGAATGAATTAGAATGGATCGTACGAATGAATTAGAATGGATCAAATGAATGAATTAGAATGGTTACATTCATGCGAATGAATTAGAATGGATCGTACGAATCGATTAGAATGGATCGTACGAATCGATTAGAATGGATACATTCGAGCGAATAAATTAGAATGGATCGTCCGAATGAATTAGAATGGATCGTACGAATGGATTAGAATGGAGCCTACGAATGGATTAGAATGGATACCTTTGTGCATATGAATTAGAATGGATCGTACGAATGAATTAGAATGGATCATATTAAGGAATTAGAATAGATCGTACGAATGAATTCGAATGGATACATCCGTGCATGATCCATTCTAATTCATTCGCACGAATGTATCCATTCTAATTCATTCGTACGATCCAATTTAATTCATTAATATGATCCATTCTAATTCATTCGTACGATCCATTCTAATTCATATGCACAAAGGTATCCATTCTAATTCATTCGTACGATCCATTCTAATTCAGGATCGTACGAATGAATTAGAATGGATACATTCGTGCGAATGAATTAGAATTGATCGTACGAATGAATTAGAATGGATCGTGCGAATGAATTAGAATGGATCGTACGAATGAATTAGAATGGATCGTACGAATGAACTAGAATGGATACATTCGTGCGAATGAATTAGAATGGATCATACGAATGAATTAGAATGGATCGTACGAATGAATTAGAATGGATCTAACGAATGAATTAGAATGGATCGTACGAATGAATTAGAATGGATCAAATGAATGAATTAGAATGGTTACATTCATGCGAATGAATTAGAATGAATATTACGAATGGATTAGAATGGATCGTACGAATGGATTAAAATGGATATATTCGAACGAATGAATTAGAATGGATCGTACGAATGAATTAGAATGGATCGTACGAATGGATTAGAATGGATCCTACGAATGGATTAGAATGGATACCTTTGTGCATATGAATTAGAATGGATCATACGAATGAATTAGAATGGATCATATTAATGAATTTGAATGGATCGTACGAATGAATTAGAATGGATACATTCGTGCGAATGAATTAGAATAGATCGTGCGAATCAATTAGACTGGATCGTGCGAATGAATAAGAATGGATCGTGCGAATGAATTAGAATGGATCGTACGAATTAATTTGAATGGATACATTCGTGCGAATGAATTAGAATGGATTGTATGAATGAATTAGAATGGATCGTACGAATGAATTTGAATGGATCATACGAATTAATTATAATGGATCATACGAATGAATTAGAATGGATCGTACGAATGAATTAGAATGGATCGTACGAATGAATTAGAATGGATAGATTCGTGGGAATGAATTAGAATGGATTGTGCGAATGAATAAGAATAGATCGTGCGAATGAATTAGAATGGATCGTACGAATGAATTAGAATGGATCGTGCGAATGAATTAGAATGGATCGTACGAATGAATTAGAATGGATACATTTGTGCGAGTAAATTAGAATGGATCGTACAAATGAATTAGAATGGATCGTATGAATGAATTAGAATGGATCGTACGAATGAATTAGAATGGATCATGCGAATGAATTAAAATGGATTGTACGAATGAATTAGAATGGATCGTACGAATGAACTAGAATGGATACATTCGTGCGAATGAATTAGAATGGATCGTACGAATGAATTAGAATGGATCGTACGAATGAATTAGAATGGATACATTCGTGCGAATGAATTAGAATGGATCGGACGAATGAATTAGAATGGATCGTACGAATGAATTAGAATGGATCGTACGAATGAATTAGAATGGATCGTACGAATAAATTAGAATGGATACATTCGTCCGAATGAATTAGAATGGATCATACGAATGAGTAAGAATGGATCGTACGAATGAAATAGAATAGATTATACGAATGAATTAGAATGGATCCTAAGAATGAATTAGAATGGATCGTGTGAAAGAATTAAAATGGATTGTATGAATGAATTAGAATGGATCGTATGAATGAATTAGAATGGATCGTGCGAATGAATTCGAATGGATTGTATGAATTCATTCTAATTCATTCATACAATCCATTCTAATTCTTTCACACGATCCATTCTAATTCATTCGTACGTTCCATTCTAATTCATTAGCACGATCCATGCTAATTCATTCGTTCGATCAATTCTAATTCATTAGCACGATTAATTCTAATTCATTCGTACGATCCATTCTAATTCATGCGAACGATCCATTCTAATTCATTCATAGGATCCATTTTAATTCATTCATACGATCTATTCTAATTCTTTCGCACGAATGTATCCATTCTAATTCATTCGCACGAATGCATCCATTCTAATTCATTCGTACGATCCATTCTACTTCATTCGTACGATCCATTCTAATTCATTCATATGATCTATTCTAATTCATTCATACAATCCATTCTAATTCTTTCACACGATCCATTCTAATTCATTCGTACGATCCATTCTAATTCATTCGCACAATCCATTCTATTTCATTCGTACGATCCATTCTTACTCATTGGAACGATCCATTCTAATTCATTCGCACGAATGTATCCATTCTAATTCATTCATACGAATCCATTCTAATTCATTCGTACAATCCATTCTATTTCATTCGTACGATCCATTCTTACTCATTCGTATGATCCATTCTAATTCATTCGCACGAATGTATCCATTCTAATCCATTCGTACGATCCATTCTAATCCATTCGTACGATCCATTCTAATTCATTCGCATGAATGTAACCATTCTAATTCATTCATTTGATCCATTCTAATTCATTTGATCCATTCTAATACATTTGCACGAATGTATCCATTCTAAACCATTCATACGATCCATTCTAATTTATTCGTACGATTCATTCTAATTCTTTCGTAAGATCCATTCTAATTCATTCGTATGACCCATTCTAATTCATTCGTACGATCCATTCTAATTCATTCGCACGAATGTATCCATTCTAGTTCATTCGTACGATCCATTCTAATTCATTTGTACGATCCATTCTAATTCATTCGCACGATCCATTCTAATTCATTCGTACGATCCATTCTAATTCATTCGCGCGAATGTATCCATTCTAATTCATTCGTACGATCCATTCTAATTCATTCGTACGATCCATTCTAATTCATTCGCACGATTCATTCTAATTCATTCGTACGATCCATTCTAGTTCATTCATACGATCCATTCTAATTCATTCGTACGATCCATTCTAATTCATTCGCACAAATGTATCCATTCTAATTTATTCGTACGACCCATTCTAATTCATTCGCACGATCCATTCTAATTCATTCTAATTCATTCGTACGATCTATTCTAATTCATTCGTACGATCTATTCTTACTCATTCGTATGATCCATTCTAATTCATTCGTACGATCCATTCTAATTCATTCGCACGAATGTAACCATTCTAATTCATTCGTACGATCCATTCTAATTCATTCGCACAAATGTATCTATTCTAATTCATTCATACGATCCATTCTAATTCATTCGCACGATCCATTCTAATTCATTCGTACGATCCATTCTAATTCTTTCACACGATCCATTCTAATTCATTCGTTCGATCCATTCTAATTCATTCGCACGATCCATTCTAATTCATTCATAGGATCCATTCTAATTCATTCATACGATCTATTCTAATTCTTTCGCACGAATGTATCCATTCTAATTCATTCGCACGAATGTATCCATTCTAATTCATTCGTACGATCCATTCTAATTCATTCGTACGATCCATTCTAATTCATTCGTACGATCTATTCTAATTAATTCGTATGATCCATTCTAATTCATTCGTACGATCCATTCTAATTCATTCATACAATCCATTCTAACTCATTCGCACGAATGTATCCATTCTAATTAATTCGTACGATCCAGTCTAATTCATTCGTATGATCCATTCTTATTCATTCGCACGATCCAGTCTAATGGATTCGCACGATCCATTCTAATTCATTCGCACGAATGTATTCATTCTAATTCATTCATACGATCCATTCTAAATCATTAATATGATCCATTCTAATTCATTCGTACGATCCATTCTAATTCATATGCACAAAGGTATCCATTCTAATCCATTCGTAGGATCCATTCTAATCCATTCGTATGATCCATTCTAATTCATTCGTAAGATCCATTCTAATTCATTCGTACGATCCATTCTAATTCATTCGTACGATCCATTCTAATTCATTCGCACGAATGTATCCATTCTAGTTCATTCGTACGATCCATTCTAATTCATTCGTACGATCCATTCTAATTCATTCGCACGAATGTATCCATTCTAGTTCATTCGTACGATCCATTCTAGTTCATTCGTACGATCCAGTCTAATTCATTCGTACGATCCATTCTAATTCATTCATATGATCCATTCTAATTAATTCGTATGATCCATTCTAATTCATTCATACAATCCATTCTAATTCATTCGCACGAATGTATCCATTCTAATTAATTCGTACGATCCATTCTAATTCATTCATATGATCCATTCTAATTCATTCGAACGAATCCATTCTAATTCATTCATACAATCTATTCTATTTCATTCGTAAGATCCATTCTAATTCATTCGTAAGATCCATTCTAATTCATTCGCACGAATGTATCCATTCTAGTTCATTCGTACGATCCATTCTAATTCATTCGTACGATCCATTCTAATTCATTCATACGATCTATTCTAATTTATTATTACAATCCATTCTAATACATTTGTACGAATGAATTAGAATGGATCGTACGAATGAATTAGAATAGATCGTACGAATGAATTAGAATGGATCGTACGTAGGAATTAGAATGGATCGTACGAATGAATTAGAATGGATATATTCGTGCAAATGAATTAGAATGGATCGTATGAATGAATTAGAATGCATTGTATGAATGAATTAGAATGAATCGTATGAATGAATTAGAATGGATCGTACGAATGAATTAGAATGGATACATTCGTGCGAATGAATTAGAATGGATACATTCGTGCGAAAGAATTAGAATAGATCGTATGAATGAATTAGAATGGATCCTATGAATGAATGAGAATGGATCGTGCGAATGAATTAGAATGGATCGTACGAATGAATTAGAATGGATCGTGTGAAAGAATTAGAATGGATCGTACGAATGAATTAGAATGGATCGTGCGAATGAATTAGAATGGATCGTACGAATGAATTAGAATGGATCGTGTGAAAGAATTAGAATGGATCGTACGAATGAATTAGAATGGATCGTGCGAATGAATTAGAATGGATTGTACGAATGAATTAGAATGGATACATTTGTGCGAATGAATTAGAATGGTTACATTCGTGCGAATAAATTAGAACGGATCGTACGAATGAATTAGAATGGATATATTCGTGCAAATGAATTAGAATGGATCGTATGAATGTATTAGAATGGATCGTATGAGTGAATTAGAATGGATCGTGCGAATGAATTAGAATGGATTGTGCGAATGAATTAGAATGGATCGTACGAATGAATTAAAATGGATCGTGTGAAAGAATTAGAATGGATTGTATGAATGAATTAGAATAGATCGTATGAATGAATTAGAATGGATCGTACGAATGAATTAGAATGGATCGTACGAATGAACTAGAATGGATACATTCGTGCGAATGAATTAGAATGGATCGTACTAATGAATTAGAATGGATCGTACGAGTGAATTAGAACGGATCTTACGAATGAATTAGAATGGATCGTACAAATGCACGATCCATGCGAATGAATTAGAATAGATCGTACGAATGAACTAGAATGGATACATTCGTGCGAATGAATTAGAATGGATCATACGAATGAATTAGAATGGATCGTACGAATGAATTAGAATAGATCTTACGAATGAATTAGAATGGATCGTACGAATGAATTAGAATGGATCGTACGAATGAATTAGAATGGATACATTCGTGCGAATGAATTAGAATGGATCGGACGAATGAATTAGAATGGATCGTACGAATGAATTAGAATGGATCGTATGAATGAATTAGAATGGATCGTACGAATAAATTAGAATGGATACATTCGTCCGAATGAATTAGAATGGATCATACGAATGAGTAAGAATGGATCGTACGAATGAAATAGAATAGATTGTTCGAATGAATTAGAATGGATTCGTACGAATGAATTAGAATGGATACATTCGTGCGAATGAATTAGAATGGATCGTACCAATGAGTAAGAATGGATCGTATGAATGAAATAGAATGGATTGTGCGAATGAATTAGAATGGATCATACGAATAAATTAGAATGGATCGTACGAATTAATTAGAATGGATACATTCGTGCGAATGAATTAGAATGGATTGTATGAATGAATTAGAATGGATCGTACGAATGAATTAGAATGGATCAAACGAATGAATTATAATGGATACATTCGTGCGAATAAATTAGAATGGATTGTGCGAATGAATAAGAACGTATCGTGCGAATGAATTAGAATGGATCGTACGAATGAATTAGAATGGATACATTTGTGCGAATGAATTAGAATGGATCGTACGAATGAATTAGAATGGATCGTATGAATGAATTAGAATGGATCGTACGAATTAATTAGAATGGATTGTACTAATGAATTAGAATGGATCGTACGAATGAATTAGAATGGATCACACGAATGAACTAGAATGGATACATTCGTGTGAATGAATTAGAATGGATCGTATGAATGAATTAGAATGGATCGTACGAATGAATTAGAATGGATCTTACGAATGAATTAGAATGTATCATACGAATGAATTAGAATGGATCGTACGAATGAATTAGAATGGATACATTCGTGCGAATGAATTAGAATGGATCGGACGAATGAATTAGAATGGATCATACGAATGAATTAGAATGGATCGTACGAATGAATTAGAATGGATCGTACGAATAAATTAGAATGGATACATTCGTCCGAATGAATTAGAATGGATCATACGAAGGAGTAAGAATGGATCGTATGAATGAAATAGAATAGATTGTACGAATGAATTAGAATGGATCCTACGAATGAATTAGAATGGATCGTGTGAAAGAATTAGAATGGATTGTATGAATGAATTAGAATGGATCGTATGAATGAATTAGAATGGATCGTGCGAATGAATTCGAATGGATCGTACGAATTCATTCTAATTCATTCATACAATCCATTCTAATTCTTTCACACGATCAATTCTAATTCATTCGTAGGATCCATTCTAATTCATTCGTACAATCTATTCTATTTCATTCGTACGATCCATTCTTACTCATTCGTATGATCCATTCTAATTCATTCAGACGAATGTATCCATTCTAATTTATTCATACGATCCATTCTAATTCATTCGTACGATCCATTCTAATTCATTCGTACGATCCATTCTAATTCATTCGTCCGATCCATTCTAATTCATTCGCACGAATGAATTAGAATGGATCGTACGAATGAACTAGAATGAAATAGAATGGATTGTGCGAATGAATTAGAATGGATCGTACGAATGAATTAGAATGGTTCGTGTGAAAGAATTAGAATGGATTGTATGAATGAATTAGAATAGATTGTATGAATGAATTAGAATGGATCGTACGAATGAATTAGAATGGATCGTACGAATGAACTAGAATGGATACATTCGTGCGAATAATTTAGAATGTATCGTACGAATGAATTAGAATGGATCGTACGAATGAATTAGAATGGATATTACGAATGAATTAGAATGGATCGTACGAATGCACGATCCATGCGAATGAATTAGAATAGTTCGTACGAATGAACTAGAATGGATACATTCGTGCGAATGAATTAGAATGGATCGTACGAATGAATTAGAATGGATCGTATGAATGAATTAGAATGGATCGTACGAATGAATTTGAATGGATCGTACGAATGAATTAGAATGGATCGTACGAATGAATTAGAATGGATACATTCGTGCGAATGAATTAGAATGGATATATTCGTGCGAAAGAATTAGAATAGATCGTATGAATGAATTAGAATGGATCCTATGAATGAATTTGAATGGATCGTGCGAATGAATTAGAATGGATCGTACGAATGAATTAGAATGGATCGTGCTAATGAATTAGAATTGATCGAACGAATGAATTAGAATGGATACATTTGTGCGAATGAATTAGAATGGATCGTACGAATGAGAAAGAATGGATCGTACGAATGAAATAGAATAGATCGTACGAATGAATTAGAATGGATCGTACGAATGAATTAGAATGGATATATTCGTGCAAATGAATTAGAATGGATCGTATGAATGTATTAGAATGGATCGTATATGTGAATTAGAATGGATCGTACGAATGAATTAGAATGGATCGTATGAATGAATTAGAATGGATACATTCGTGTGAATGAATTAGAATGGATCGTATGAATGAATTAGAATAGATTTTGTGAATGAGTTAGAACTGATCGTACGAATGAATTAGAATGGATACATTCGTACGAAAGAATTAGAATGGATTGTATGAATGAATTAGAATGGATCATACGAATGAATTAGAATGGATCGTATGAGCGAATTAGAATGGATACGAAGGAATTAGAATGGATCGTACGAAGGAATTAGAATGGATTATACGAATGAAATAGAATGGATCGTACGAAGGAATTAGAATGGATCGTACGAAGGAATTAGAATGGATCGTACGAAGGAATTTGAATGAATCGTACGAATGAATTAGAATGGATATATTCGTGCAAATGAATTAGAATGGATCATATGAATGAATTAGAATGGATCGTATGAGTGAATTAGAACGGATAGTACGAATGAAGTAGAATGGATCGTATGAATGAATTAGAATGGATACATTCGTGCGAATGAATTAGAATGGATCGTATGAATGAATTAGAATAGATTATGCGAATGAATTAGAATGGATCGTACAAATGAATTAGAATGGATACATTCGTGCGAATAAATTAGAATGGATTGTATGAATGAATTAGAATGGATCGTACAAATGAATTAGAATAGATCGTACGAATGAATTAGAATAGATTGCGCGAATGAATTAGAATGGATCATACAAATGAATTAGAATGGATCGTACGAAGGAATTAGAATGAATCGTACGAATGAATTAGAATGGATCATACGAATGAATTAGAATGGATCGTACGAAGGAATTAGAATGGATCGTACGAATTAATTAGAATGGATCGTACGATTGAATTAGAATGGATCATACGAATGAGTAAGAATGGATCGTATGAATGAATTAGATTGGATCGTATGATCCATTCTAAATCATTAGCATGGATCGTGCTAATGAATTAGAGTGGAATATACGAATGAATTAGAATTGATCGTAGAAAGGATCGTACGAATGAATTAGAATGAATTAGAATGGATCGTACGAATGAATTAGAATAGATCATAGGAATGAATTAGAATGGATCGTGCAAATGAATTAGAATGGATACATTCGTACGAATGAATTAGAATGGATCGTACGAATGAATTAGAATGGATCGTACGAATGAATTAGAATGGATCGTACGATCCATTCTAATTCATTCATACAATCCATTCTAATTCATTTGCACGAATGTATCTATTCTAATCCATTCGTACGATCCATTCTAATCCATTCGTACGATCCATTCTAATTCATTCGCATGAATGTAACCATTCTAATTCATTCACACGATCGTATGAATTAGAATGGATACATTCGTGCGAATGAATTAGAATGGATCGTGCGAATCCATTAGACTGGATCATGCGAATGAATAAGAATGGATCATACGAATGAATTAGAATGGATCGTACGAATTAATTAGAATTGATACATTCGTGCGAATGAATTAGAATGGATTGTATGAATGAATTAGAATGGATCGAATGAATGAATTAGAATGGATCATACGAATTAATTAGAATGGATCATACGAATGAATTAGAATGGATCATACGAATGAATTAGAATGGATCGTATGAATGAACTAGAATGAATTGTACGAATGAACTAGAATAGATATATTCGTGCGAATGAATTAGAATGGATCGTACGAATGAATTAGAATGGATCGTACGATTCATTCTAATTCATTCGTACGATCCATTCTAATACATTCGTACGATTCATGCTAATTCATTCGTATAATCCATTCTAATTCATTCATACGATCCATTCTTATTCATTCATACGATCCATTCTAATTTATTCACACAATCCATTCTAATTCATTCGTACAATCCATTCTAATTCATTCGTTTAATCCATTCTAACCCATTCGGTGGATCCATTCTAATTCATTCGTACGATCCATTCTAATTCATTCCCACGATCTATTCTAATTTATTCGTACGATCCATTCTAATTCATTCGTACGATCTATTCTAATTTATTCGCACGAATGTAACCATTCTAATTCATTCATACAATTCATTCTAATTCATTCGTATGAGCTATTCTAATTCATTCGCACGATCCATTCTAATTCATTCGTACGATACATTGTAATTCATTCATACAATCCATTTAGATTCATTCGCACAAATGTATCCATTCAAATTCATTCGTACGATCCAGTCTAATTCATTCGTACGATCCATTCTAATTCATTCGCACGAATATATCCATTCTAATTCTTTCGTACGATGCATTCTAATTCATTCGTACGATCCATTCTAATTCATTCATTTGATCCATTCTAATTCATTCGTACGATCCATTCTAATTCATTCGTCTGATCCATTCTAATTCATTCGCACGAATGTATCCATCCTAATTCATTCGTACGATCCATTCTAATTCATTCATACGATCCATTCTATTTCATTCATACAATGCATTCTAATTCTTTCACACGATCCATTCTAATTCATTCGTACGATCCATTCTAATTCATTCGTACAATCCATTCTATTTCATTTGTACGATCCATTCTTACTCATTCGTATGATCCATTCTAATTCATTCGTACGATCCATTCTAATTCATTTGTACGATCCATTCTAATTCATTCGTACAATCCATTTAGATTCATTCGCACAAATGTATCCATTCAAATTCATTCGTACGATCCAGTCTAATTCATTCGTACGATCCATTCTAATTCATTCGCACGAATATATCCATTCTAATTCTTTCGTACGATGCATTCTAATTCATTCGTACGATCCATTCTAATTCATTCGTACGATCCATTTACGAATGAAGTAGAATGGATCGTATGAATGAATTAGAATGGATACATTTGTGCGAATGAATTAGAATGGATCGTTTGAATGAATTAGAATAGATTGTGCAAATGAATAAGAATGGATCGTACGAATGAATTAGAATGGATACATTCATGCGAATAAATTAGAATGGATTGTATGAATGAATTAGAATGGATCGTACGAATGAATTAGAATGGATCGTACGAATGAATTAGAATAGATTGCGCGAATGAATTAGAATGGATCGTGCGAATGAAATAGAATGGATACAAATGAATTAGAATGGATCATACGAATGAATTAGAATGACGATCCATTCCTACTCATTCGTATGATCTATTCTAATTTATTCGCATGAATGTATCCATTCTAATTCATTCGTACGTCTAATTCATTCGTACGGTCCATTCTAATTCATTCGCACAATCCATTCTATTTCATTCATACGATCCATTCTTACTCATTCGTATGATCCATTATGGATACATTCGTGCGAATGAATTAGAATGGATCATACGAATGAGTAAGAATGGATCGTACGAATGAAATAGAATGGATTGTGCGAATGAATTAGAATGGATCGTACGAATGAATTAGAATGGATCGTGTGAATGAATTAGAATGGATTGTATGAATGAATTAGAATAGATCGTATGAATGAATTAGAATGGATCGTACGAATGAATTAGAATGGATCGTACAAATGAATTAGAATGGATCGTACGAATGAATTAGAATGGATACATTCGTGCGAATGAATTAGAATGGATAGATTCGTGCGAAAGAATTAGAATAGATCGTATGAATGAATTAGAATGGATCCTATGAATGAATTAGAATGGATCGTGCGAATGAATTAGAATGGATCGTACGAATGAATTAGAATGGATTGTGCTAATGAATTAGAATTGATCGAACGAATGAATTAGCATGGATCGTGCTAATGAATTAGAATGGAACGTACGAATGAATTAGAATGGATCGTGTGAAAGAATTAGAATGGATTGTATGAATGAATTAGAATGAATTCGTACGATCCATTCGAATTCATTCGCACGATCCATTCTAATTCATTCATACGATCCATTCTAATTCATTCATACAATCCATTCTAATTCTTTCACACGATCCATTCTAATTCATTCGTAGGATCCATTCTAATTCATTCGTACAATCTATTCTATTTCATTCGTACGATCCATTCTTACTCATTCATATGATCCATTCTAATTCATTCGGACGAATGTATCCATTCTGATTTATTCGTACGATCCATTCTAATTCATTCGTACGATCCATTCTAATTCATTCATACGATCCATTCTAATTCATTCGTCCGATCCATTCTAATTCATTTGCACGAATGTATCCATTCTAATTCATTCGTACGATCCATTCTAATTCATTCGTACGATCCATTCTAATTCATTCGTAAGATCCATTCTAATTCATTCGTAAGATCCATTCTAATTTATTCGTACGATCCATTCTAATTCATTCGCACAAATGTATCCATTCTAGTTCATTCGTACGATCCATTCTAATTCATTCGTACGATCCATTCTAATTCATTCGCACGATCCATTCTAATTCATTCGTACGATCCATTCTAATTCATTCATACGATCCATTCTAATTCATTCGTACGATCCATTCTAATTCATTCGCACGATCCATTCTAATTCATTTGTACGATCCATTCTAATTATTTCACACGATCCATTCTAATTCATTTGCACGATCCATTCTAATTCATTCGTACGATCCATTATAATTATTTCACACGATCCATTCTAATTCATTCATACGATCCATTCTAATTCATTCCCACTATCCATTCTAATTCATTCGTACGATCCATTCTAATTCATTCATACGATCCATTCTAATTCATTCGCACGATCCATTCTAATTCATTCGCACAAATGTATCCATTCTAATTCATTCTTACGATCCATTCTAATTCATTCACACGATCCATTCTAATTCATTCATACGATCCATTCTAATTCTTTCGCACGATCTGTTCTTATTCATTCGCACAATCCATTCTAATTCATTCGCATGAATGTATCCATTCTAATTCATTCGTACGATCCATTCTAATTCATTCGTACGATCCATTCTAATTCATTCGTATGATCCATTCTAATTAATTCGTATGATCCATTCTAATTCATTCGTACGATCCATTCTAATTCATTCATACAATCCATTCTAATTCATTCGTACGATCCATTCTAATTCACTCATACGATCCATTCTAATACATTCATACGATCCATTCTAATTCATTTGCACGAATATATCCATTCTAATTCATTCATACGATCCTTTCTAATTCCTTCGTACGATCCATTCTAATTCATTCGTACGATCTATTCTAATTCATTCGTACGATCCATTCTAATTCATTCGTATGATCCATTCTAATTCCTTCGTACGATCCATTCTAATTCATTCGTACGATCCATTCTAATTCATTCGTACAATCTATTCTAATTCATTCGTACGAATGGATACATTCGTGTGAATGAATTAGAATGGATCGTACGAATGAGTAAGAATGGATCGTACGAATGAAATAGAATGGATTGCACGAATGAATTAGAATGGATCGTACGAATGAATTAGAATGGATCATGTGAAAGAATTAGAATGGATCGTACGAATGAATTAGAATGGATCGTACGAATGAATTAGAATGGATCGTACGAAGGAATTAGAATGGATCGTACGAATGAATTAGAATGGATCGTACGAATGAATTAGAATAGATCGTACGAATGAATTAGAATGGATCGTACGAAGGAATTAGAATGGATCGTACGAATGAGTTAGAATGGATATATTCGTGCAAATGAATAAGAATGGATCGTATGAATGTATTAGGATGGATCGTATGAGTGAATTAGAATGGATCGTACGAATAAATTAGAATGGATCGTATGAATGAATTAGAATGGATACATTTGTGTGAATGAATTAGAATGGATCGTATGAATGAATTAGAATAGATTTTGTGAATGAATTAGAACTGATCGTACGAATGAATTAGAATGGATACATTCGTGCGAAGGAATTAGAATGGATTGTATGAATGAATTAGAATAGATCGTACGAATGAATTAGAATGGATCGTATGAGTGAATTAGAATGGATACGAAGGAATTAGAATGGATCGTACGAAGGAATTAGAATGGATCATACGAATGAAATAGAATGGATCGTACGAAGGAATTAGAATGGATCGTACGAAGGAATTAGAATGGATCGTACGAATGAATTAGAATGGATATATTCGTGCAAATGAATTAGAATGGATCGTATGAATGAATTAGAATGGATCGTATGAGTGAATTAGAACGGATAGAACGAATGAAGTAGAATGGATCGTATGAATAAATTAGAATGGATACATTTGTGCGAATGAATTAGAATGGATCGTATGAATGAATTAGAATAGATTGTGCGAATGAATTAGAATGGATCGTACGAATGAATTAGAATGGATACATTCGTGCGAATAAATTAGAATGGATTGTATGAATGAATTAGAATGGATCGTATGAATGAATTAGAATGGATCGTACGAATGAATTAGAATAGATTGCGCGAATGAATTAGAATGAATCGTACGAATGAATTAGAATGGATCGTACGAATGAATTAGAATGGATCGTACGAATGAATTAGAATGGATCGTACGAATGAATTAGAATGGATCGTATGAAGGAATTAGAATGGATCGTACGAATGAATTAGAATGGATCGTACGATTGAATTAGAATGGATCATACGAATGAGTAAGAATTGATCGTATGAATGAATTAGATTGGATCGTACGATCCATTCTAATTCATTAGCATGGATCGTGCTAATGAATTAGAATGGAATATACGAATGAATTAGAATGGATCGTAGAATGGAACATACGAATGAATTAGAATGAATTAGAATGGATCATACGAGTGAATTAGAATAGATCATAGGAATGAATTACAATGGATCGTGCAAATGAATTAGAATGGATACATTCGTGCAAATGAATTAGAATGGATCGTGCGAATGAATTAGAATGGATCGTACGAATGAATTAGAATGGATATATTTGAACGAATAAATTAGAATGGATCATACGAATGAATTAGAATGGATCGTACGAATAAATTAGAATGGATAGTGCGAATGAATTAGAATCGATCGTACGAATGAATTAGAATGGATCGTACGAATGAATTAGAATGGATCATACGAATGAGTAAGAATGGATCGTACGAATGAATTAGAATGGATCGTACGAATGAATTAGAATGGATCGTACGAATAAATTAGAATGGATACATTCGTCCGAATGAATTAGAATGGATCATATGAATAAGTAAGAATGGATCGTACGAATGAAATAGAATAGATTGTACGAATGAATTAGAATGAATCCTACGAATAAATTAGAATGGATCGTGTGAAAGAATTAGAATGGATTGTATGAATGAATTAGAATGGATCGTATGAATGAATTAGAATGGATCGTGCAAATGAATTCGAATGGATCGTACGAATTTATTCTAATTCATTCATACAATCCATTCTAATTCTTTCACACGATCCATTCTAATTCATTCATACGTTCCATTCTAATTCATTAGCACGATCCATGCTAATTCATTCGTTCGATCAATTCTAATTCATTAGCACGATCCATTCTAATTCATTCGTACGATCCATTCTAATTCATTCGCACGATCCATTCTAATTCATTCATAGGATCCATTCTAATTTATGCATACGATCTATTGTAAATCTTTCGCACGAATGTATCCATTCTAATTCATTCGCACGAATGTATCCATTCTAATTCATTCGTACGATCCATTCTAATTCATTCGTACGATCCATTCTAATTCATTCATACGATCTATTCTAATTCATTCATACAATCCATTCTAATTCTTTCACACGATCCATTCTAATTTATTCGTACGATCCATTCTAATTCATTCGCACAATCCATTCTATTTCATTCGTACGATCCATTCTTACTCATTGGTACGATGCATTCTAATTCATTCGCACGAATGTATCCATTGTAATTCATTCGTACGAATCCATTCTAATTCATTCGTACAATCTATTCTATTTCATTCGTACGATCCATTCTTACTCATTCGTATTATCCATTCTAATTCATTCGGACGAATGTATCCATTCTAATTTATTCGTACGATCCATTCTAATTCATTCGTACGATCCATTCTAATTCATTCGTACGATCCATTCTAATTCATTCGTCCGATCCGTTCTAATTCATTCACACGAATGTATCCATTCTAATTCATTCGTACGATCCATTCTAATTCATTCATACGATCCATTCTAATTCATTCGTAAGATCCATTCTAATTCATTCGTACGATCCATTCTAATTCATTCGTACGATCCATTCTAATTCATTTGCACGAATGTATCCATTCTAGTTCATTCGTACGATCCATTCTAATTCATTCGTACGATCCATTGTAATTCATTCGCACGATCCATTCTAATCCATTCGTACGATCCATTCTAATTCATTAATACGATCCATTCTAATTCATTCGTACGATCCATTCTAATTCATTCGCACAAATGTATCCATTCTAATTCATTCGTACAATCCATTCTAATTCATTCGCACGATCCATTCTAATTCATTCGTACGATCCATTCTAATTCCTTCACACGATCCATTCTAATTCATTCGTACAATCCATTCTAATTCATTCGCACGATCCAATATAATTCATTCGTACGATCCATTCTAATTCATTCGCACGAATGTATCCATTCTAGTTCATTCGTACGATCCATTCTAATTCATTCGTACGATCCATTCTAATTCATTCGCACGATCCATTCTATTTCGTTCGTACGATCCATTCTAATTCATTCATACGATCCATTCTAATTCATTCGTACGATCCATTCTAATTCATTCGCACAAATATATCCATTCTAATTCATTCGTACGATCCATTCTAATTCATTCGCACAAATGTATCCATTCTAATTCATTCGTACGATCCATTCTAATTCATTCGCACGATCCATTTTAATTCATTCGTACGATCCATTCTAATTATTTCACACGATCCATTCTAATTCATTCGTACGATCCATTGTAATTCATTCGCACGAATGTATCCATTCTAGTTTATTCGTACGATCCATTCTAATTCATTCGTACGATCCATTCTAATTCATTCATACGATCCATTCTAATTCATTCGCACGATCCATTCTAATTCATTCGTACGATCCATTCTAATTCATTCGCACGATCTGTTCTTATTCATTCGCACAATCCATTCTAATTCATTCGCACGAATGTATCCATTCTAATTCATTCGTACGATCCATTCTAATTCATTCGTACGATCCATTCTAATTCATTCGTATGATCCATTCTAATTAATTCGTAAGATCCATTCTAATTAATTCGTACGATCCATTCTAATTCATTCATACAATCCATTCTAATTCATTCGTACGATCCATTCTAATTCACTCATACGATCCATTCTAATATATTCATACGATCCATTCTAATTCATTTGCACGAATATATCCATTCTAATTCATTCGTACGATCCATTTTAATTCCTTCGTACGATCCATTCTAATTCATTCGTACGATCCATTCTAATTCATTCGTACGATCCATTCTAATTCCTTCGTACGATCTATTCTAATTCATTCGTACGATCCATTCTAATTCATTCGTACAATCTATTCTAATTCATTCGTACGAATGGATACATTCGTGTGAATGAATTAGAATGGATCGTACGAATGAGTAAGAATTGATCGTACGAATGAAATAGAATGGATTGCACGAATGAATTAGAATGGATCGTACGAATGAATTAGAATGGATCGTGTGAAAGAATTAGAAAGGATCGTACGAATGAATTAGAATGGATCGTACGAATGAATTAGAATGGATCGTACGAAGGAATTAGAATGGATCGTACGAATGGATTAGAATGGATCGTACGAATGAATTAGAATAGATCGTACGAATGAATTAGAATGGATCGTACGAAGGAATTAGAATGGATCGTACGAATGAGTTAGAATGGATATATTCGTGCAAATGAATTAGAATGGATCGTATGAATGTATTAGGATGGATCGTATGAGTGAATTAGAATGGATTGTACGAATGAATTAGAATGGATCGTATGAATGAATTAGAATGGATACATTTGTGTGAATGAATTAGAATGGATCGTATGAATGAATTAGAATAGATTTTGTGAATGAATTAGAACTGATCGTACGAATGAATTAGAATGGATACATTCGTGTGAATGAATTAGAATGGATTGTATGAATGAATTAGAATAGATCGTACGAATGAATAAGAATGGATGGTATGAGTGAATTAGAATGGATACGAAGGAATTAGAATGGATCGTACGAAGGAATTGGAATGGATCATACGAATGAAATAGAATGGATCGTACGAAGGAATTAGAATGGATCGTACGAATGAATTAGAATGGATCGTACGAATGAATTAGAATGGATACATTCGTGCGAATGAATTAGAATGGATCGTATGAATGAATTAGAATAGATTGTGCGAATGAATTAGAATGGATCGTATGAATGAATTAGAATGGATACATTCGTGCGAATAAATTAGAATGGATTGTATGAATGAATTAGAATGGATCGTACGAATGAATTAGAATGGATCGTACGAATGAATTAGAATAGATTGCGCGAATGAATTAGAATGAATTAGAATGAATCGTACGAATGAATTAGAATGGATCGTACGAAGGAATTAGAATGGATCGTACGAATGAATTAGAATGGATCGTACGAATGAATTAGAATGGATCGTACGAAGGAATTAGAATGGATCATACGAATGAATTAGAATGGATCGTACGATTGAATTAGAATGGATCATACGAATGAGTAAGAATGGATCGTATGAATGAATTAGATTGGATCGTACGATCCATTCTAATTCATTAGCATGGATCGTGCTAATGAATTAGAATGGAATATACGAATGAATTAGAATGGATCGTAGAATGGAACATACGAATGAATTAGAATGAATTAGAATGGATCATACGAGTGAATTAGAATAGATTATAGGAATGAATTAGAATGGATCGTGCAAATGAATTAGAATGGATACATTCGTGCAAATGAATTAGAATGGATCGTGCGAATGAATTAGAATGGATCGTACGAATGAATTAGAATGGATATATTTGAACGAATTAATTAGAATGGATCATACGAATGAATTAGAATAGATCTTACGAATGAATTAGAATGGATAGTGCAAATGAATTAGAATCGATCGTACGAATGAATTAGAATGGATCGTAAGAATGAATTAGAATGGATCATACGAATGAGTAATAATGGATCGTATGAATGAATTAGAATGGATCGTACGAATGAATTAGAATGGATCGTACGAATAAATTAGAATGGATACATTCGTCCGAATGAATTAGAATGGATCATATGAATGAGTAAGAATGGATCGTACGAATGAAATAGAATAGATTGTACGAATGAATTAGAATGAATCCTACGAATGAATTAGAATGGATCGTGTGAAAGAATTAGATTGGATTGTATGAATGAATTAGAATGGATCGTATGAATGAATTAGAATGGATCGTGCAAATGAATTCGAATGGATCATACGAATTCATTCTAATTCATTCATACAATCCATTCTAATTCTTTCATACGATCCTTTCTAATTCATTCGTACGTTCCATTCTAATTCATTAGCACGATCCATGCTAATTCATTCGTTCGATCAATTCTAATTCATTAGCACGATCCATTCTAATTCATTCGTACGATCCATTCTAATTCATTCGCACGATCCATTCTAATTCATTCATAGGATCCATTCTAATTTATCCATACGATCTATTGTAATTCTTTCGAACGAATGTATCCATTCTAATTTATTCGCACGAATGTATCCATTCTAATTCATTCGTACGATCCATTCTAATTCATTCGTGCGATCCATTCTAATTCATTCGTACGATCCATTCTAATTCATTCATACGATCTATTCTAATTCATTCATACAATCCATTCTAATTCTTTCACACGATCCATTCTAATTTATTCGTATGATCCATTCTAATTCATTCGCATAATCCATTCTATTTCATTCGTACGATCCATTCTTACTCATTGGTACGATCCATTCTAATTCATTCGGACGAATGTATCCATTCTAATTTATTCGTACGATCCATTCTAATTCATTCGTACGATCCATTCTAATTCATTCGTACGATCCATTCTAATTCATTCGTCCAATCCATTCTAATTCATTCGCACGAATGTATCCATTCTAATTCATTCGTACGATCCAATCTAATTCATTCGTACGATCCATTCTAATTCATTCGTAAGATCCATTCTAATTCATTCGTACGATCCATTCTAATTCATTCGTACGATCCATTCTAATTCATTTGCATGAATGTATCCATTCTAGTTCATTCGTACGATCCATTCTAATTCATTCATATGATCCATTCTAATTCATTCGCACGATCCATTCTAATTCATTCGTACGATCCATTCTAATTCATTAATACGATCCATTCTAATTCATTCGTACGATCCATTCTAATTCATTCGCACAAATGTATCCATTCTAATTCATTCGTACGATCCATTCTAATTCATTCGCACGATCCATTCTAATTCATTCGTACGATCCATTCTAATTCTTTCACACGATCCATTCTAATTCATTCGTACGATCCATTCTAATTCATTCGCACGATCCATTCTAATTCATTCGTACGATCCATTCTAATTCATTCGCACGAATGTATCCATTCCAGTTCATTCGTACGATCCATTCTAATTCATTCGT
Organism: Chamaelirium japonicum; assembly: GCA_947650365.1. Classification (NCBI taxonomy): domain Eukaryota; kingdom Viridiplantae; phylum Streptophyta; class Magnoliopsida; order Liliales; family Melanthiaceae; genus Chamaelirium; species Chamaelirium japonicum. The sequence continues at coordinate 712,401 of CANTAL010000130.1, read as the reverse complement.
ACGATCCATTCTAATTCATTCGCACGATCCATTCTAATTCATTCGTACGATCCATTCTAATTCATTCATACGATCCATTCTAATTCATTCGTACGATCCATTCTAATTCATTCGCACAAATGTATCCATTCTAATTCATTCGTACGATCCATTCTAATTCATTCGCACGATCCATTCTAATTCATTCGTACGATCCATTCTAATTCATTTGCATGATCTGTTCTTATTCATTCGCACAATCCATTCTAATTCATTCGCACGAATGTATCCATTTTAATTCATTCGTACGATCCATTCTTATTCATTCGTACGATCCATTCTAATTCATTCGTATGATCCATTCTAATTAATTCGTAGGATCCATTCTAATTCATTCGTACGATCCATTCTAATTCATTCATACAATCCATTCTAATTCATTCGCACGAATGTATCCATTCTAATTAATTCGTACGATCCATTTTAATTCATTCGTATGATCTATTCTTATTCATTCGCACGATCCAGTCTAATTGATTTGCACGATCCATTCTAATTCATTCGCACGAATGTATCCATTCTAATTCACTCGTACGATCCATTCTAATTCATTAATAAGATCCATTCTAATTCATTCGTACAATCCATTCTAATTCATATGCACAAAGGTATCCATTCTAATCCATTCGTAGGATCCATTCTAATCCATTCGTACGATCCATTCTAATTCATTCGTACGATCCATTCTAATTCATTCGCTCGAATGTATCCATTCTAATCCATTCGTACGATCCATTCTAATTCATTCGCATGAATGTAACCATTCTAATTCATTCATTTGATCCATTCTAATTCATTCGTACGATCCATTCTAATTTATTCGTCTGATCCATTCTAATTCATTCGCACGAATGTATCCATTCTAATTCATTCGTACGATCCATTCTAATTAATTAATATGATCCATTCTAATTCATTCGCACGATCCATTATAATTCATTCGTACGATCCATTCTAATTCATTCGTAAGATCTATTCTAATTCATTCGTACGATCCATTCTAATTCATTCGTACGATCCATTCTAATTCATTCGCACGAATGTATCCATTCTAGTTCATTCGTACGATCCATTCTAATTCATTCGTACGATCCATTCTAATTCATTCGCACGAATGTATCCATTCTAATTCATTCGTACGATCCATTCTAATTCATTAATATGATCTATTCTAATTCATTCGTACGATCCATTCTAATTCATATGCACAAAGGTATCCATTCTAATTCATTCGTACGATCCATTCTAATTCAGGATCGTACGAATGAATTAGAATGGATACATTCGTGCGAATGAATTAGAATTGATCGTACGAATGAATTAGAATGGATCGTTCGAATGAATTAGAATGGATCGTACGAATGAATTAGAATGGATCGTACGAATGAACTAGAATGGATACATTCATGCGAATGAATTAGAATGGATCGTACGAATGAATTAGAATGGATCGTGTGAAAGAATTAGAATCGATTGTATGAATGAATTAGAATGGATCGTACGAATGAATTAGAATGGATCGTACGAAGGAATTAGAATAGATCGTACGAATGAATTAGAATGGATCGTACGAATGAATTAGAATAGATCGTATTAATGAATTAGAATGGATCGTACGAAGGAATTAGAATGGATCTTACGAATGAATTAGAATGGATATATTCGTGCAAATGAATTAGAATGGATCGTATGAATGTATTAGAATGGATCGTATGAGTGAATTAGAATGGATCGTACGAATGAATTAGAATGGTTCGTATGAATGAATTAGAATGGATACATTCGTGTGAATGAATTAGAATGGATCGTATGAATGAATTAGAATAGATTTTGTGAATGAATTAGAACTGATCGTACGAATGAATTAGAATGGATACATTCGTGCGAATGAATTAGAATGGATTATATGAATGAATTAGAATGGATCGTACGAATGAATTAGAATGGATCGTATGAGTGATGTAGAATGGATACGAAGGAATTAGAATGGATCGTCCGAAGGAATTAGAATGGATCATACGAATGAAATAGAATGGATCGTACGAAGGAATTAGAATGGATCGTACGAAGGAATTAGAATGGATCGTACGAATGAATTAGAATGGATATATTCGTGCAAATGAATTAGAATGGATCGTATGAATGAATTAGAATGGATCGTATGAGTGAATTAGAACGGATAGTACGAATGAAGTAGAATGGATCGTATGAATGAATTAGAATGGATACATTCGTGCGAATGAATTAGAATGGATCGTATGAATGAATTAGAATAGATTGTGCGAATGAATTAGAATGGATCGTACGAATGAATTAGAATGGATACATTCGTGCGAATAAATTAGAATGTATTGTATGAATGAATTAGAATGGATCGTACGAATGAATTAGAATGGATCGTACGAATGAATTAGAATAGATTGCGCGAATGAATTAGAATGAATCGTACGAATGAATTAGAATGGATCGTACGAAGGAATTAGAATGGATCGTACGAATGAATTACAATGGATCGTACGAATGAATTAGAATGGATCGTACGAAGGAAATAGAATGGATCGTACGAATGAATTAGAATGGATCGTACGATTGAATTAGAATGGATCATACGAATGAGTAAGAATGAATCGTATGAATGAATTTGATTGAATCGTACGATCCATTCTAATTCATTAGCATGGATCGTTCTAATGAATTAGAATGGAATATACGAATGAATTAGAATGGATTGTAGAATGGAACATACGAATGAATTAGAATGAATTAGAATGGATCGTACGAATGAATTAGAATAGATCATAGGAATGAATTAGAATGGATCGTGCAAATGAATTAGAATGGATACATTCGTGCAAATGAATTAGAATGGATCGTGCGGATGAATTAGAATGGATCGTACGAATGAATTAGAATTGATATATTTGAACGAATAAATTAGAATGGATCATACGAATGAATTAGAATGGATCGTACGAATGAATTAGAATGGATAGTGCGAATGAATTAGAATCGATCGTACGAATGAATTAGAATGGATCGTACGAATGAATTAGAATGGATCATACGAATGAGTAAGAATGCATCGTACGAATGAATTAGAATGGATCGTACGAATAAATTAAAATGGATACATTCGTCCGAATGAATTAGAATGGATCATATGAATGAGTAAGAATGGATCGTACGAATGAAATAGAATAGATTGTACGAATGAATTAGAATGAATCCTACGAATGAATTAGAATGGATCGTGTGAAAGAATTAGAATGGATTGTATGAATGAATTAGAATGGATCGTATGAATGAATTAGAATGGATCGTGCAAATGAATTCGAATGGATCGTACGAATTCATTCTAATTCATTCATACAATCCATTCTAATTCTTTCACACGATCCATTCTAATTCATTCGTACGTTCCATTCTAATTCATTAGCACGATCCATGCTAATTCATTCGTTCGATCAATTCTAATTCATTAGCACGATCCATTCTAATTCATTCGTACGATCCATTCTAATTAATTTGCACGATCCATTCTAATTCATTCATAGGATCCATTCTAATTCATTCATACGATCTATTGTAATTCTTTCGCACGAATGTATCCATTCTAATTCATTCGCAGGAATGTATCCATTCTAATTCATTCGTACGATCCATTCTAATTCATTCGTACGATCCATTCTAATTCATTCGTACGATCCATTCTAATTCATTCATACGATCTATTCTAATTCATTCATACAATCCATTCTAATTCTTTCACACGATCCATTCTAATTTATTCGTACGATCCATTCTAATTCATTCGCACAATCCATTCTATTTCATTCGTACGATCCATTCTTACTCATTGGTACGATCCATTCTAATTCATTCGCACGAATGTATCCATTCTAATTCATTCGTACGAATCCATTCTAATTCATTCGTACAATCTATTCTGTTTCATTCGTACGATCCATTCTTACTCATTCGTATAATCCATTCTAATTCATTCGGACGAATGTATCCATTCTAATTTATTCGTACGATCCCTTCTAATTCATTCGTACGATCCATTCTAATTCATTCGTACGATCCATTCTAATTCATTCGTCCGATCCATTCTAATTCATTCGCACGAATGTATCCATTCTAATTCATTCGTACGATCCATTCTAATTCATTCGTACGATCCATTCTAATTCATTTGTAAGATCCATTCTAATTCATTCGTACGATCCATTCTAATTCATTCGTACGATCCATTCTAATTCATTTGAACGAATGTATCCATTCTAGTTCATTCGTACGATCCATTCTAATTCATTCGTACGATCCATTCTAATTCATTCGCACGATCCATTCTAATTCATTCGTACGATCCATTCTAATTCATTAATACGATCCATTCTAATTCATTCGTACGATCCATTCTAATTCATTCGCACAAATGTATCCATTCTAATTCATTCGTACGATCCATTCTAATTCATTCGCACGATCCATTCTAATTCATTCGTACGATCCATTCTAATTCTTTCACACGATCCATTCTAATTCATTCATACGATCCATTCTAATTCATTCGCAAGATCCATTCTAATTCATTCGTACGATCCATTCTAATTCATTCGCACGAATGTATCCATTCTAGTTTATTCGTACGATCCATTCTAATTCATTCGTACGATCCATTCTAATTCATTCGCACGATCCATTCTAATTCATTCGTACGATCCATTCTAATTCATTCATACGATCCATTCTAATTCATTCGTACAATCCATTCTAATTCATTCGCACAAATGTATCCATTCTAATTCATTCGTACGATCCATTCTAATTCTTTCGCACGATCCATTCTAATTCATTCGTACGATCCATTCTAATTCATTCGCATGATCTGTTCTTATTCATTCGCACAATCCATTCTAATTCATTCGCACGAATGTATCCATTCTAATTCATTTGTACGATCCATTCTAATTCATTCGTACGATCCATTCTAATTCATTCGTATGATCCATTCTAATTAATTCGTAGGATCCATTCTAATTCATTCGTACGATTCATTCTAATTCATTCATACAATCCATTCTAATTCATTCGCACGAATGTATCCATTCTAATAAATTCGTACGATCCATTTTAATTCATTCGTATGATCTATTCTTATTCATTCGCACGATCCAGTCTAATTGATTCGCACGATCCATTCTAATTCATTCGCACGAATGTATCCATTCTAATTCATTCGTACGATCCATTCTAATTAGTTAATATGATCCATTCTAATTCATTCGTACAATCCATTCTAATTCATATGCACAAAGGTATCCATTCTAATCCATTCGTAGGAACCATTCTAATCCATTCGTACGATCCATTCTAATTCATTCGTACGATCCATTCTAATTCATTCGCGTGAATGTATCCATTCTAATCCATTCGTACGATCTATTCTAATTCATTCGCATGAATGTAACCATTCTAATTCATTCATTTGATCCATTCTAATTCATTCGTACGATCCATTCTAATTCATTCGTCTGATCCATTCTAATTCATTCGCACGAATGTATCCATTCTAATTCATTCGTACGATCCATTCTAATTCATTAATATGATCCATTATAATTCATTCGCACGATCCATTCTAATTCATTCGTACGATCCATTCTAATTCATTCGTAAGATCTATTCTAATTCATTCGTACGATCCATTCTAATTCATTCGTACGATCCATTCTAATTCATTCGCACGAATGTATCCATTCTAGTTCATTCGTACGATCCATTCTAATTCATTCGTACGATCCATTCTAATTCATTCGCACGAATGTATCCATTCTAATTCATTCGTACGATCCATTCCAATTCATTAATATGATCCATTCTAATTCATTCGTACGATCCATTCTAATTCATATGCACAAAGGTATCCATTCTAATTCATTCGTACGATCCATTCTAATTTAGGATGGTGCGAATGAATTAGAATGGATACATTCGTGCGAATGAATTAGAATTGATCGTACGAATGAATTAGAATGGATCGTGCGAATGAATTAGAATGGATCGTACGAATGAATTAGAATGGATCGTACGAATGAACTAAAATGGATACATTCATGCGAATGAATTAGAATGGATCGTACGAATGAATTAGAATGGATCGTGTGAAAGAATTAGAATCGATTGTATGAATGAATTAGAATGGATCGTACGAATGAATTAGAATGGATCGTACGAAGGAATTAGAATGGATCGTACGAATGAATTAGAATGGATCGTACGAATGAATTAAAATAGATCGTACGAATGAATTAGAATGGATCGTACGAATGAATTAGAATGGATCGTACGAATGAATTAGAATAGATTGTACGAATGAATTAGAATGGATACATTCGTGCGAATGAATTAGAATTGATCGTACGAATGAATTAGAATGGATCGTGCGAATGAATTAGAATGGATCGTACGAATGAATTAGAATGGATCGTACGAATGAACTAAAATGGATACATTCATGCGAATGAATTAGAATGGATCGTATGAATGAATTAGAATGGATCGTGTGAAAGAATTAGAATCGATTGTATGAATGAATTAGAATGGATCGTACGAATGAATTAGAATGGATCGTACGAAGGAATTAGAATGGATCGTACGAAGGAATTAGAATGGATCGTACGAATGAATTAGAATGGATCGTACGAATGAATTAGAATAGATCGTACGAATGTATTAGAATAGATTTTGTGAATGAATTAGACTGATCGTACGAATGAATTAGAATGGATACATTCGTGCGAATGAATTAGAATGGATTGTATGAATGAATTAGAATGGATCGTACGAATGAATTAGAACGGATCGTATGAGTGAATTAGAATGGATACGAAGGAATTAGAATGGATCGTACGAAGGAATTAGAATGGATCATACGAATGAAATAGAATGGATCGTACGAAGGAATTAGAATGGATCGTACGAAGGAATTAGAATGGATCGTACGAATGAATTAGAATGGATATATTCGTGCAAATGAATTTGAATGGATCGTATGAATGAATTAGAATGGATCGTATGAGTGAATTAGAACGGATAGTACGAATGAAGTAGAATGGATCGTATGAATGAATTAGAATGGATACATTCGTGCGAATGAATTAGAATGGATCGTATGAATGAATTAGAATAGATTGTGCGAATGAATTAGAATGGATCCTACGAATGAATTAGAACGCATACATTCGTGCGAATAAATTAGAATGGATTGTATGAATGAATTAGAATGGATCGTACGAATGAATTAGAATGGATCGTACGAATGAATTAGAATAGATTGCGCGAATGAATTAGAATGAATCGTACGAATGAATTAGAATGGATCGTACGAAGGAATTAGAATGGATCGTACGAATGAATTAGAATGGATCGTACGAATGAATTAGAATGGATCATACGAAGGAATTAGAATGGATCGTATGAATGAATTAGAATGGATCGTACGATTGAATTAGAATGGATCATACGAATGAGTAAGATTGGATCGTATGAATGAATTAGATTGGATCGTGCGATCCATTCTAATTCATTAGCATGGATCGTGCTAATGAATTAGAATGGAATATACGAATGAATTAGAATGGATCGTAGAATGGAACATACGAATGAATTAGAATGAATTAGAATGGATCGTACGAATGAATTAGAATAGATCATAGTAATGAATTAGAATGGATCCTGCAAATGAATTAGAATGGATACATTCGTGCAAATGAATTAGAATGGATCGTGCGGATGAATTAGAATGGATCGTACGAATGAATTAGAATGGATATATTTGAACGAATAAATTAGAATGGATCATACGAATAAATTAGAATGGATCATTCGTACGATCCATTCTAATTCATTCGCATGATCCATTCTAATTCATTCGTACGATCCATTATAATTCATTCATATGATCCATTCTAATTCATTCGTACGATCCATTCTAATTCATTCGCACAAATGTATCCATTCTAATTCATTCGTACGATCAATTCTAATTCATTCGCACGATCCATTCTAATTCATTCGTACGATCCATTCTAATTCATTCGCACGATCTGTTCTTATTCATTCGCACAATCCATTCTAATTCATTCACACGAATGTATCCATTCTAATTCATTCGTACGATCCATTCTAATTCATTCGTACGATCCATTCTAATTCATTCGTATGATCTATTCTAATTAATTCGTAGGATCAATTCTAATTCATTCGTACGATCCATTCTAATTCATTCATACAATCCATTCTAATTCATTCGCACGAATGTATCCATTCTAATTAATTCGTACGATCCATTTTAATTCATTCGTATGATCTATTCTTATTCATTCGTACGATCCAATCTAATTGATTCGCACGATCCATTCTAATTCATTCGCACGAATGTATCCATTCTAATTCATTCGTACGATCCATTCTAATTAATTAATATGATCCATTCTAATTCATTCGTACAATCCATTCTAATTCATATGCACAAAGGTATCCATTCTAATCCATTCGTAGGATCCATTCTAATCCATTCGTACGATCCATTCTAATTCATTCGTACGATCCATTCTAATTCATTCGCTCGAATGTATCCATTCTAATCCATTCGTACGATCCATTCTAATTCATTCGCATGAATGTAACCATTCTAATTCATTCATTTGATCGATTCTAATTCATTCGTATGATCCATTCTAATCCATTAGTCCGATCCATTCTAATTCATTCGCACGAATATATCCATTCTAATTCATTCGTACGATCCATTCTAATTCATTAATATGATCCATTCTAATTCATTCGTACGATCCATTTTAATTCATTCGTACGAGCCATTCTAATTCATTCGTAAGATCTATTCTAATTCATTCGTACGATCCATTCTAATTCATTCGTACGATCCATTCTAATTCATTCGCACGAATGTATCCATTCTAGTTCATTCGTACGATCCATTCTAATTCATTCGTACGATCCATTCTAATTCATTCGCACGAATGTATCCATTCTGATTCTTTCGTACGATCCATTCTAATTCATTAATATGATCCATTCTAATTCATTCGTACGATCCATTCTAATTCATATGCACAAAGGTATCCATTCTAATTCATTCGTACGATCCATTCTAATTCAGGATCGTACGAATGAATTAGAATGGATACATTCGTGCGAATGAATTAGAATTGATCGTACGAATGAATTAGAATGGATCGTGCGATTGAATTAGAATGGATCGTACGAATGAATTAGAATGGATCGTACGAATGAACTAGAATGGATACATTCATGCGAATGAATTAGAATGGATCGTACGAATGAATTAGAATGGATCGTACGAATGAATTAGAATGGATCGTACGAATGAATTAGAATGGATCGTACGAATGAATTAGAATGGATACATTCGTGCGAATGAATTAGAATGGATCGGACGAATGAATTAGAATGGATCATACGAATGAATTAGAATGGATCAAATAAATGAATTAGAATGGTTACATTCATGCGAATGAATTAGAATGGATCGTACGAATGGATTAGAATGGATCGTACGAATGGATTAGAATGGATACATTCGAGCGAATGAATTAGAATGGATCGTACGAATGAATTAGAATAGATCGTAAGAATGGATTAGAATGGATCCTACGAATGGATAAGAATGGATACCTTTGTGCAGAATGCATCGTACGAATGAATTAGAATGGATACATTCGTGCATGATCCATTCTAATTCATTCGCATGAATGTATCCATTCTAATTCATTCGTACGATCCATTCTAATTCATTAATATGATCCATTCTAATTCATTCGTACGATCCATTCTAATTCATATGCACAAAGGTATCCATTCTAATTCATTCGTACGATCCATTCTAATTCAGGATCGTACGAATGAATTAGAATGGATACATTCGTGCGAATGAATTAGAATTGATCGTACGAATGAATTAGAATGGATCGTGCGAATGAATTAGAATGGATCGTACGAATGAATTAGAATGGATCGTACGAATGAACTAGAATGGATGCATTCGTGCGAATGAATTAGAATGGATCGTACGAATGAATTAGAATGGATCGTACGAATGAATTAGAATGGATCTTACGAATGAATTAGAATGGATCGTACGAATGAATTAGAATGGATCGTACGAATGAATTAGAATGTATACATTCGTGCGAATGAATTAGAATGGATCGGACGAATGAATTAGAATGGATCGTACAAATGAATTAGAATGGATCATATGAATAAATTACAATGGTTACATTCATGCGAATGAATTAGAATGGATCGTACGAATGGATTAGAATGGATCGTATGAATGGATTAGAATGGATACATTCGAGCGAATGAATTAGAATGGATCGTACGAATGAATTAGAATTAGAATGGATCGTGCGAATCAATTAGTTTGGATCATGCGAATGAATAAGAATAGATCATACGAATGAATTAGAATGGATCGTACGAATGAATTAGAATTAGAATGGATCGTACGAATGAATTAGAATGGATCATACGAATTAATTAGAATGGATCATACGAATGAATTAGAATGGATCGTACGAATGAATTAGAATGGATCGTACGAATGAATTAGAATGGATACATTCGTGCGAATGAATTAGAATGGATTGTGCGAATGAATAAGAACTGATTGTGCGAATGAATTAGAATGGATCGTACGAATGAATTAGAATGGATCGTGCGAATGAATTAGAATGGATCGTACGAATGAATTAGAATGGATACATTTGTGCGAATGAATTAGAATGGATCGTACGAATGAATTAGAATGGATCGTACGAATGAATTAGAATGGATCGTGCGAATGAATTAGAATGGATCGTACGAATAAATTAGAATGGATCGTACGAATGAACTAGAATGGATACATTCGTGCGAATGAATTAGAATGGATCGTACGAATGAATTAGAATGGATAGTACGAATGAATTAGAATGGATCTTACGAATGAATTAGAATGGATCGTACGAATGAATTAAAATGGATCGTACGAATGAATTAGAATGGATACATTCGTGCGAATGAATTTGAATGGATCGGACGAATGAATTAGAATGGATCGTACGAATGAATTAGAATGGATAGTACGAATGAATTAGAATGGATCGTACGAATAAATTAGAATGGATACATTCGTCCGAATGAATTAGAATGGATCATACGAATGAGTAAGAATGGATCATATAAATGAAATAGAATAGATTGTACGAATGAATTAGAATGGATCCTACGAATGAATTAGAATGGATCGTGTGAAAGAATTAGAATGGATTGTATGAATGAATTAGAATGGATCGTATGAATGAATTAGAATGGATCGTGCGAATGAATTCGAATGGATCGTACGAATTCATTCTAATTCATTCATACAATCAATTCTAATTCTTTCACACGATCTATTCTAATTCATTCGTAGGATCCATTCTAATTCATTCGTACAATCTATTCTATTTCATTCGTACGATCCATTCTTACTCATTCGTATAATCCATTCTAATTCATTCGGACGAATGTATCCATTCTAATTTATTCGTACGATCCATTCTAATTCATTCGTACGATCCATTCTAATTCATTCGTACGATCTATTCTAATTCATTCGTCCGATCCATTCTAATTCATTCGCACGAATGTATCTATTCTAATTCATTCATACGGTCTATTCTAATTCATTCGCACAATCCATTCTATTTCATTCGTACGATCCATTCTTACTCATTCGTATGATGCATTAAGGATACATTCGTGCGAATGAATTAGAATGGATCATACGAATAAGTAAGAATGGATCGTACGGATGAAATAGAATGGATTGTGCGAATGAATTAGAATGGATCGTACAAATGAATTAGAATGGATCGTGTGAAAGAATTAGAATGGATTGTATGAATGAATCAGAATAGATCGTACGAATGAATTAGAATGGATCATACGAATGAATTAGAATGGATCGTACGAATGAATTAGAATGGATCATACGAATGAATTAGAATGGATCTTTCGAATGAATTAGAATGGATCGTACGAATGAATTAGAATGGATCGTGCGAATAAATTAGAATAGATACATTCGTCCGAATTAATTAGAATGGATCATACGAATGAGTAAGAATGGATCGTACGAATGAAATAGAATAGATTGTACGAATGAATTAGAATGGATCTTACGAATGAATTAGAATAGATCGTGTGAAAGAATTAGAATGGATTGTATGAATGAATTAGAATGAATTCATACGATCCATTCGAATTCATTCGCACACTCCATTCTAATTCATTCATACGATCCATTCTAATTCATTCATACAATCCATTCTAATTCTTTCACACGATCCATTCTAATTCATTCGTAGGATCCATTCTAATTCATTCGTACAATCTATTCTATTTCATTCGTACGATCCATTCTTACTCATTCGTATGATCCATACTAATTCATTCGGACGAATGTATCCATTCTAATTTATTCGTACGATCCATTCTAATTCATTCGTACGATCTATTCTAATTCATTCGCACGATCCATTCTAATTCATTCGTACGATCCATTCTAATTCATTCATACGATCCATTCTAATTCATTCGTACGATCCATTCTAATTCATTCTTACAATCAATTCTAATTCATTCGTACGATCCATTCTAATTCACTCATACGATCCATTCTAATACATTCATACGATCCATTCTAATTCATTTGCACGAATATATCAATTCTAATTCATTCGTACGATCCATTCTAATTCCTTCGTACGATCCATTCTAATTCATTCGTACGATCTATTCTAATTCGTTCGTACGATCCATTCTAATTCATTCGTACGATCTATTCTAATTCCTTCGTACGATCCATTCTAATTCATTCGTACGATCCATTCTAATCCATTCGTACAATCTATTCTAATTCATTCGTACGAATGGATACATTCGTGTGAATGAATTAGAATGGATCGTACGAATGAGTAAGAATGGATCGTACGAATGAAATAGAATGGATTGCACGAATGAATTAGAATAGATCATACGAATGAATTAGAATGGATCGTGTGAAAGAATTAGAATGGATTGTGTGAATGAATTAGAATGGATCGTACGAAGGAATTAGAATGGATCGTACGAATGAACTAGAATGGATCGTACGAATGAATTAGAATAGATCGTACGAATGAATTAGAATGGATAGTACGAATGAATTAGAATGGATCATGTGAAAGAATTAGAATGGATCGTACGAATGAATTATAATGGATCGTGCGAATGAATTAGAATAGATCGTACGAATGAATTAGAATGGATCGTGCTAATGAATTAGAATTGATCGAACGAATGAACTAGAATGGATACATTCGTGCGAATGAATTAGAATGGATCGTACGAATGAATTAGAATGGATCTTACGAATGAATTAGAATGGATCGTACGAATGAATTAGAATGGATCGTACGAATGAATTAGAATGGATCGTACGAATGAATTAGAATGGATACATTCGTGCGAATGAATTAGAATGGATCAGACGAATGAATTAGAATGGATCGTACGAATGAATTAGAATGGATCAAATGAATGAAATAGAATGGTTACATTCATGCGAATGAATTAGAATGGATCGTACGAATGGATTAGAATTCCTACGATCTATTCTAATTCATTCGCTCGAATGTATCCATTTTAATTCATTCGTACGATCCATTCTAATCCATTCGTACGATCTAATTCATTCGTACGATCCATTCTAATTCATTCGTACGATCGATTCTAATTCATTCGAACTATCCATTCTAATTCATTCGTACGATCCATTCTAATTCATTCGTATGATCCATTCTAATTTATTCGTTCAAATATATCCATTCTAATTCATTCGTACGATCCATTCTAATTCATTCGCACGATCCATGCTAATTCATTCGTACGAAAGTATCCATTCTAATTCATTTGCACGATCCATTCTAATTCATTCCTATGATCTATTCTAATTCATTCGTACGATCCATTCTAATTCATTCGCTCGAATGTATCCATTCTAATTCATTCATACGATCCATTCTAATTCGTTTATATGATCCATTCTAATTCGTTCGTACGATCCATTCTAATTCGTTCGTACGATCCATTCTAATTCATTCGTATGATCCATTCTAATTCATTCGTACGATCCGTTCTAATTCATTCATACAATCCATTCTAATTCATTCGCACGAATGTATCCATTCTAATCCATTCGTATGATCCATTCTAATCCATTCATACGATCCATTCTAATTCATTCGCATGAATGTCACCATTCTAATTCATTAATTTGATCCATTCTAATTCATTCGTACGATCCATTCTAATTCATTCGTCCGATCCATTCTAATTCATTCGCACGAATGTATCCATTCTAATTCATTCGTACGAGCCATTCTAATTCATTCGTACGATCCATTCTAATTCATTCGTAAGATCCATTCTAATTCATTCCCACGATCCATTCTAATTTATTCGTACGATCCATTCTAATTCATTCGTACGATCTATTCTAATTCATTCGCACGAATGTAACCATTCTAATTCATTCATACGATTCATTCTAATTCATTCGTATGAGCTATTCTAATTCATTCGTACGATCCATTGTAATACATTCATACAATCCATTTAGATTCATTCGCACAAATGTATCCATTCAAATTCATTCGTACGATCCAGTCTAATTCATTCGTACGATCCATTCTAATTCATTCGCACGAATATATCCATTCTAATTCTTTCGTACGATGCATTCTAATTCATTCGTACGATCCATTCTAATTCATTCTCACAAATGTATCCATTCTAATTCATTCGTACGATCCATTCTAATTCATTCCTACGATCTATTCTAATTTATTCGCTCGAATGTATCCATTTTAATTCATCCGTACGATCCATTCTAATTCATTCGTACGATCTAATTCATTCGTACGATCCATTCTAATTAATTCGTACGATCGATTCTAATTCATTCGCACTATCCATTCTAATTCATTCGTACGATCCATTATAATTCATTCGTATGATCCATTCTAATTTATTCGTTCAAATATATCGATTCTAATTCATTCGTACGATCCATTCTAATTCATTCGCACGATCCATTCTAATTCATTCGCACGAATGTATCCTTTCTAATTCATTTGCATGATCCATTCTAATTCATTCCTATGATCTATTCTAATTCATTCGTACGATCCAATCTAATTCATTCTAATTCATTCGTACGATCCATTCTACGATCCATTCTAATTCATTCGTATATTTCATTCTAATTCATTAGCACAATCCATGCTAATGAATTAGAATGGATCGTACGATCCAATCTAATTCATTCATACGATCCATTCTTACTCATTCGTATGATCCATTCTAATTCAATCGTACGATCCATTCTAATTCATTCGTACGATCCATTCTAATTCCTTCGTACGATCCATTCTAATTCATTTATACGATCTATTCTAATTCATTCATGCAATCCATTCTAATTCTTTCACACGATCCATTCTAATTCATTCGTACGATCCATTCTAATTCCTTCGTACGATCCATTCTAATTCATTCGTACGATCTATTCTAATTCATTCGTACGATCCATTCTAATTCATTTGTACGATCCATTCTAATTCATTCGTACGATCCATTCTAATTCATTCATACGATCCATTCTAATTCATTCACATGAATGTATCCATTCTAATTCATTCATACGATCCATTCTAATTCACTCATACGATCCGTTCTAATACATTCATACGATCCATTCTAATTCATTTGAACGAATATATCCATTCTAATTCATTCGTACGATCCATTCTAATTCCTTCGTACGATCCATTCTAATTCATTCGTACGACCTATTCTAATTCATTCGTACGATCCATTCTAATTCATTCGTACGATCCATTCTAATTCCTTCGTACGATCCATTCTAATTCATTCGTACAATCCATTCTAATTCATTCATACAATCCTGTGGGGGAAAATCTTCGTGCCGACCCGAAGACCTTCGCAGCACCAGTCAATTGGAGTCGATGTTAATGTCGAAGATCGTTGGTCGATCGGTTGGTTGAAGTTGTTGCTTTTTTGATATGTAAACAGAAAAGCAATCAGAGAGAGAGATTTTGACATAAGAGAAGTGATCTCGGAGTTCAGCCGAAGCCTACGTCTCCGTGCTATAGGGAGCAACCCGAATTTACTAACACTTATGTTGAAGTGACCTCGACAGGCCGAGTATCACTGAAAGCTCCCTGATCTCTTCGAAAGAGAGAAGAAGATCGAAGAGAGATGGTAGATCGGAGGTTAGAAATCCCAAAGCTCTGGTTCTGAAAGTCAGATCTCAGAGTGGAAATCAGATTTCCGGATCTTAGATTTCGATCCTTTTACATTCGAAGGCTCTGCTATTTATAGACATTCTGGGTGGCGAATGGCGGTTTTTGCTATCGTATCTAGGGATCCTTCAGGTAAAGTTGCGTCCTCGTGGGCCCACCAGGCAGGGCCGGTGGGTCCCGTGGTAGTCCTTGTGGGCCCACCAGGCAGGGCCGGTGGGTCCCGCTGTAGTCCTCGTGGGCCCACCAGGCAGGGCCAGTGGGTCCCGTGGTAGTCCTCGTGGGCCCACCAGGCAGGGCCGGTGGGTCCCGCTGTAGTCCTCGTGGGCCCACCAGGCAGGGCCGGTGGGTCCCGCTGTAGTCTTCGCGGGTCCACCAGGCAGGGCCGGTGGGTCCCGTGGTGGATTTATGCCAAAATTTGCACCCACAGTTACCCCCTCCAAGTTAGCTAGAGTGCATTCTGGCTGGCTTGGACTTGGTGCAAAAAATAGCAACTTCCTGTTTTGAAAAACGGACACGATGAAACTTGTCGCATGTTAGAGAAAAAAGTGACTGATCGGTCAATTTGGACCGATCGGTCAAATTTGACCGATCGGTCAAATTTTGACCGATCGGTCAAATTTTGACCGATCGGTCAAAATTCAACCGGTCAAGAATCGGGTGATCGGTCAAAAAACAGGGTTTTTTGACCGATCCAGTAGTAATTTTGACCGATCAGCTGAAATTTGACCGATCGGTTAAATTTTGACCGATCGGTCACTTTTGACCGATCGGTCAAATTTTGACCGATCGGGCAAAATTCAACCGGTCAAGAATCGGGTGATCGGTCAAAAAACAGGGTTTTTTGACCGATCCAGTAGTAAATTTGACCGATCAAATAACTTTCGCCGATCGGACATGTTTGTCCGATCGGTGAAAAATATCCGGTCAAGGTTCGAGTGATCGGCAAAAAACCTTGGTTTTTTGCCAGATCCAGTAGAAATTTGACCGACAGATAACTTTCGCCGATCGGACATGTTTGTCCGATCGGTGAAAAATATCCGATCAAGGTTCGAGTGATCGGCAAAAAACCTTGGTTTTTTGCCAAATCCAGTAGAAATTTGTCCGATCAGATAACTTTCGCCGATCGGACATGTTTGTCCGATCGGTGAAAAATATCCGGTCAAGGTTCGAGTGATCGGCAAAAAACCTTGGTTTTTTGCCAGATCCAGTAGAAATTTGTCCGTCTACTCTAACTTTCGCCGATCGGACATGTTTGTCCGATCGGTGAAAAATATCCGGTCAAGGTTCGAGTGATCGGTAAAAAACCTTGGGTTTTTGCCAGATCCAGTAGAAATTTGACCGATCAGATAACTTTCGCCGATCGGACATGTTTGTCCGATCGGTGAAAAATATCCGGTCAAGGTTCGAGTGATCGGCAAAAAACCTTGGTTTTTTGCCAGATCCAGTAGAAATTTGACCGATCAGTTAACTTTCGCCGATCGGACATGTTTGTCCGATCGGTGAAAAATATCCGGTCAAGGTTCGAGTGATCGGCAAAAACCCTTGGTTTTTTGCCAGATCCAGTAGAAATTTGACCGATCAGATAACTTTCGCCGATCGGACATGTTTGTCCGATCGGTGAAAAATATCCGGTCAAGGTTCGAGTGATCGGCAAAAAACCTTGGTTTTTTGCCAAATCCAGTAGAAATTTGTCCGATCAGATAACTTTCGCCGATCGGACATGTTTGTCCGATCGGTGAAAAATATCCGGTCAAGGTTCGAGTGATCGGCAAAAAACCTTGGTTTTTTGCCAGATCCAGTAGAAATTTGTCCGTCTACTCTAACTTTCGCCGATCGGACATGTTTGTCCGATCGGTGAAAAATATCCGGTCAAGGTTCGAGTGATCGGTAAAAAACCTTGGGTTTTTGCCAGATCCAGTAGAAATTTGACCGATCAGATAACTTTCACCGATCGGACATGTTTGTCCGATCGGTGAAAAATATCCGGTCAAGGTTCGAGTGATCGGCAAAAAACCTTGGTTTTTTGCCAGATCCAGTAGAAATTTGACCGATCAGTTAACTTTCGCCGATCGGACATGTTTGTCCGATCGGTGAAAAATATCCGGTCAAGGTTCGAGTGATCGGCAAAAACCCTTGGTTTTTTGCCAGATCCAGTAGAAATTTTACCGATCAGATAACTTTCGCCGATCGGACATGTTTGTCCGATCGGTGAAAAATATCCGGTCAAGGTTCAAGTGATCGGCAAAAAACCTTGGTTTTTTGCCAGATCCAGTAGGAATTGGACTGATCGAAGTTAAGTTTTGAACCTGCCCTTCAGAGAAGATTTACTGCTTTGTTTTTCGATATTTTGGCAGAGTTTTGAACATTGATGGAGCTTGATTCTTCTTGTTTTGAATCCTTGGTTGGCTTGATGGTTGCTTTGAACCGGCGGTCCGGTTTACCCAGACCGGTGGCTTGCTTGGATCGTTGGTTCATGTGGACCGATAGGTCCGACGTTTTGCCTGGTCGCGACTGTTCGCCTGGTTTTGCGCTTGCTACGGATGGATGCCACGTGTACCTACAAAAACACGCGATTTGATATGGTGAAGACACGTGTCTTCTCGATTTGCGCACCTGTTTTACCCTGGGTACAAAAGTTTTTCCTGGCTGTCATTTCGCCTCACGCTTCCAAAATTTTTCGAAGTCCAGACCCTTGTTCTCTTGATTTTCTGCTCTTGTTCTTGTTCTCGTTCGATCGGTCGAATGGCTTCATCTGGCAGTTCGAAGAAGTCCGGTACAGCTCCCTCGAAGATAAAGGGGAAGGAAATTGTCGAGGTTCAATCTCCTCCAAGAGGCCGTGGCAAAGGCAAGGCAGCTCTCGTTGAACTGGGCCAACTGGGCAAGAGGCACCAAGGGGTAGGTTTTGCCTCAGCGCCATCAAGGCCAGAATTCATCCCCAAAGTGAAGTTTGTTCTGGGTCCGCTTATGCCCCTGACAGAGGAGACGGAGTACATATACAATGTTGGTGGTGAGTTCACAGATACGAAGAGAAAGAAGTGGCAAGCACTTCTCTCTTATTTCACTGAAAGGAAGGGAGCGCAGCGCAGCCTTCACTCCCTAGCATCCAGACGGCTTTCGGCATCGACAAGAAGACCGTCTTCACCAGTTATGCCAGCAACGAGAAGGTCATGGGAACCATTGTGACCATCGGCCAAATGAACTGCGGTCTGCGTCTGCCGCTGCCACCCTTTGCTGCAAGACTACTGAATACATCTGGCCTTTGCCCGGGGCAAGTCACTGGGAACGCTTGGCGGATCATCTACGCATTCTGCCGAGTGGAGTCAGATTTCCAGGAAGACTTGAGGGCATGCTACTCCAGTATCCCGGAAGGTGAACCTGCCCGGATCGAGCTTGGATATTTTTTCTTTCATTATCGATGGAATTACAGGAAGGACAGCCCGTTCTACAATTTGACTGGTGTGTCTCCGCTTCGTCCGTTAACTGATACAGTTCCTTCGGACAAACTGTACACAGACTGGCCTATCTCTGTTTCCGGTGCGTGGACATCTATGTCAGTGCCCGACACCCCCCGAGACAGCGTGCACGACGCAGTTAAGATGTACAGCGCTGGAGGCATCTTTGCCTGGACCTCCGAGAGGGCTGGAGCAATCGACAATTTATTTCTCGAGTTGACCTGCGGGACCAGGTCATGGAAACAGTTCTCCAATTGCCCCGTGAGGTATGGCAAGGCCAATCTCCTCCACCGACAAAAGGATAGATACGAGGACAACGAAGTCCTATATTCTGATTATGAGGAGGACCCACATTCGGGTAAGATCATCCGGAAGGTTCGGGCCGAGAAGAAAATCTACACTGCGAGGCGCCGGTTACCTACCATGGATGAGAAACTGGTGATCCAAAGAGGCCCAGTGAAGAAGAAGCGAAAAACTCTCGTCAAGCCTAAGGAAGATGAAGATGAAGGGAAGAAGAACAAAGAGGAAGAAGAAAAGAAGAAGAATGAAGAAGAAGAAGAGACAGAGAATGTCAGCCACGACATCAGTGGCAATGACGAAGACGAGGACGGGGACGGCGAGGACGATCCGTCTTCTACCCCCTCCAGTGGGGATAGTGAGAATGGGGGTGGTGAGGAAGAAATTCCTCCCACCCCCACTGGTGGTGCAACGGGGGAGGACTCGATCCCTATTCCCATTGACGAGGTTAAAGCCCGTCAGATGGAGGAAATTCTCGACACAGAAGGCGACGGCAAAAAGGTGGTTCCCACCTACAAATTTGACGAATTGAAGAGGCCGATGCGCTTCAAAATTAAACTATCGAAGAGTGCTGGGGTTGGAAGCAACCCCACGCCTCTTGATCAAATCCCCCCCGACGCTCTTCGCATTGAGGAAGCAACAACGAGTGGGGGTGTAGAGGTTGAGCAACCCCCTCCCCCCTCTCGCTCTCTGCTCAACGAGGTGGAGGCCATGGTGGCCGGGCTCATCCAGCCAGGCGGGTCGCAAGAAGAGAGAGCCTCACCTCCCAGGAATGCTTCCCCCCCTGCTAATTTGGAGAGGGGAAGTCGAGTGGGCGATGGGGCTCCTCAACCTCAACCAGCGCCAACCCCGATTCAGGAGAAATCGACTCCTCAGAGTGGCTCTGATCGTCGGAAGGGCAAAGAGCCGAGGGTCGAAACATCAGGTAATTGAACTTAACTTGCTTTGAATGTCTTGTCTCTGAAGTTCGAAAATAATCTAACACTTTGATTCCCTTTGATTGCAGGTGCGCCTGCTGGATTGACTCCAACAATAAAAAACTTGGGTGACGTTGATATCAACCGCCCCACTGCTGCGATCAGAAAACTCATCAACCTTCCGGGTGCCACTTTGGATGAAGCTTTCGATAGAATTAACCTGTTGGTAGGTGCATCTGCTTGATCGATCATTTGAATCGTATCTTTCTTCAGAATAATTCAACTCTTTTGTTCTTTTGCAGAACTCAGCACTTATGAATGTTGCAACCAAACTCTCCATGAGGGCGGGAGCAAAAGAAGCTGTAGCTGAAATAAATCAGTTGACCGCGGAGAGAGATGAGCTGAGAGAGCTCCTGACTTCGAAGAAAGCCTCTCTCAAAACCAAGATTGAGGAACTTCGCAAGGGAAAGCTGGAGATCAAGGGGCTGAAGGATCGATGTGAGGCACAGAGTCACGAGCTCGAATCCTTGAAGACTCGACTCTCCAAGGTTGAGGATGTGTCCTGTGGTCGCACCATCGAGATCCAAGAGCTGAAGCAACAACTTGCTACTCAGCACGCTGCCTTCACTGCCAGAGAGGAGACTTCCAAGAAGGCACTGGAGCATGCGCTGTCAGAGTGCAAGGTTTACAAGGAAACAGCAGAGAAGGCAGCAGAAGCGCTCAGGACTCATGTAGCTAGCGTCCGATCCTCCAAGGCATCAGTGGCGAGTAAAGCTCGTCCTGGATCTGAAGGGGAGAAGTCGCATGCGAAGAGTGTGGCCAAGCCCTGAGACTTTTCTTCTTCTTCGTTGTTGTACTTGTAAATTTTTGAAATGTAACAGCTCCTTGTATCTGACATATTTTGATGATAATAGAAGACATCTTTTTGGTATTTGAAACTTGCACTTCTTTTGAGTTGAATGTCTTTGAATGTTGAGTTCTGGAATGCTATTTGACATGATTGAGTATTCATACATTTGAACGTAAGTTGAATACGCATATACTTGAATGTAAGGGGTTGAGTCGCTACTCAATCACCCAAACTTGTAACTTTGAAAATTGAATTTGAATTCGAATAACATTTGAATGTAAGGGGTCGAGTCGCAACTCAAACTCCCAAACCTGTTAGACGATATCGAATTGATTGAAATTGGATATTGAATTTCGAAGGTCAGTTTAACATTCGCTAGTAAGGGGTCGAGTCGCAACTCTAACACCCAAACATGTTAAGACCTGGTAACTTGAAAATGGTCAGTTTTTAACATTTGCTAGTAAGGGGTTGGGTCGCAACCCTAACACCCAAACTTGTTAAAAGACCTGGTAATTTGAATATGGATAACTTGAAACTGCTTCAGAACTTGGATTGAAAATCAGAACACTTGTACACTTGAACACTTGAAAGAGAGCTTTATTCATCATAGAATTTACATTATGGATAGAACAACTTGAGGTGTCTAGAATTCCAAGCTCGAGGCAATCTATCTCCTTCTGGTGTGATCAGTCTGTAAGAACCTTTGCCTCCAACTGACTCAATGATGTATGGTCCTTCCCAATTGGGAGCAAGCTTTCCACTGCAGTGCTCTTTGGTATTGTAGAAAACTGCTCTGAGAACTAAACTACCCACTGGGAACTGTCTCTTGTGGACTTTCTTGTCATAGGCTCTTTTGATCTTCTGTTGATACTGGGCTACACGAAGAGAAGCTTGATCTCGTAGTTCTTCAGAGAAGTCTAGATCATTGATCCGAAGTTCTTCATTGACTCCTTCTTCAACAGCTTTGGTCTTCAAAGTACTAGATATATTCTCTGTTGGGAGTATTGCTTCCGATCCATATGTTAGACGGAAGGGTGAGAACCCTGTTGATCTTCTCGGAGTTGTGCGATACCCCCACAGAACTTCAGGTAGGACTTGCTCCCACAATCCTTTCTTGTCGTTGAGTTTCTTCTTGAGTATATCAAGTATAGCTCTGTTTGAGGCTTCAGCTTGACCATTGCATTGAGGATATCTTGGAGTTGAATAGAATAACTTGATACCGTTGTTCAGACAGAACTCTCGGAATTTGTCTGAGTCAAATTGAGCTCCATTGTCAGCAACAAGAACTTGAGGTGTGCCGAACCTTGAGAAGATGTTGTGCCGAATGAATTTGATCACTTCGTCGTCAGTCTCTCGAAAGAGGGGCACAGCTTCAACCCATTTAGTGAAGTAATCAGTAGCCAGCAGTAGATATTTCTTCTTGCTCGGAGTTGGAGGGAAAGGACCCAAGAAATCTAACCCCCATTGATGGAAAGGCCAAGGACTTGATAATTGATGGAGTTCATCTGCAGGGAGATGAATAGCTCGAGCGTGCCGTTGACAAGGCTCGCACCTTTGAACGACTTGTTGAGCATCCCTTGCCATGGTTGGCCAGTAGTACCCTTGTAGCTTCGTCTTGGCTTCAAGGGATCTTCCTCTCGAATGATTTCCACAAGCTCCGGAGTGGATATCAATCAGGATTGCCTGTGCTTGTTCAGGACCAAGGCACTTGAGTAACATCCCGCTGTAAGATTTGAAATATAAATCTTCACCTTGTAAAGTGTAGCATGGGAGCTTCCTTTGAAGCCTTCGGGCTTGATTTGGATCTTCTGGCATTTTGCCATATTTGAAGAAGTCAAGAATTGGTCGTCTCCAATCTTCAAGCTGATCTCCACCCCCAGATCCTTTTGTAGTAGTAAGAATCTGTTGATCGGGGATGGTCTTGGGCACTTCTTGATAATCGATCTGTATTTGCCTTCCTCCGAGTGAGTCTCCAAGAACTGAGGCAGCATTAGCTAAGGCGTCTGCTTCTCGGTTCTCTGTTCTGGGGATTTGAATGAATTCAGCGCTAGTAAAACGTTGTTGAAGACGTCGTACTAAGGCCAAGTAGAGTTGCATTCTTTCTTCTCGAGCTGTGTACTCTCCATTGATTTGCCTTATGATCAATTGGGAGTCGCTGTATATGATGATTCGATCTACCCCCAGAGATTCTGCCATTTCGAGTCCGGAGCCTTCTTCAGAGCATCCCTCTCAGCAGTGAGGGTGGCGTTTTGCTTCGCCAATTGGAGTAGTTGGAAATCGATTGCAGAGATCTGGTAAGTCGATGGAGGATCTTCAGCAGGAGCAGGGACAGTTTGCCCAATTGATTGATGAGGATGAGGGGCGATCGGTCGATCGACTGATCTCCCGCTTCCTGAATGAACCCCCATCTCGGGGACAGCAAGGGGCTGCCCGAAATTGAGCCTTTGACTTATTGAACGAGTCTCAGGACGAGGTTGATGTTGAGTGTTACTTCCTTCTGGTTGACCCTGGTATTTGGTTCTCGCCATTCAGAGTGCGAAGGGTACAACGAGATTGCTGACGTCCGATCAGTTGTCTGATCAACCGAGGGGGCGAGGAAGTTTGGCTATTGATCTGGTAGTCAAAGTAGAGAGGACACGGCTGGTAGTCGAAGTAGAGAGGACACGGCTGGTAGTCGAAGTAGAAAGGACACGGCTTCTCGCTCGGATCCCACAGACGGCGCCAAACTGTGGGGGAAAATCTTCGTGCCGACCCGAAGACCTTCGCAGCACCAGTCAATTGGAGTCGAAGTTAATGTCGAAGATCGTTGGTCGATCGGTTGGTTGAAGTTGTTGCTTTTTTGATATGTAAACAGAAAAGCAATCAGAGAGAGAGATTTTGACACAAGAGAAGTGATCTCGGAGTTCAGCCGAAGCCTACGTCTCCGTGCTATAGGGGGCAACCCGAATTTACTAACACTTATGTTGAAGTGACCTCGACAGGCCGAGTATCACTGAAAGCTCCCTGATCTCTTCGAAAGAGAGAAGAAGATCGAAGAGAGATGGTAGATCGGAGGTTAGAAATCCCAAAGCTCTGGTTCTGAAAGTCAGATCTCAGAGTGGAAATCAGATTTCCGGATCTTAGATTTCGATCCTTTTACATTCGAAGGCTCTGCTATTTATAGACATTCTGGGTGGCGAATGGCGGTTTTTGCTATCGTATCTGGGGATCCTTCAGGTAAAGTTGCGTCCTCGTGGGCCCACCAGGCAGGGCCGGTGGGTCCCGTGGTAGTCCTTGTAGGCCCACCAGGCAGGGCCGGTGGGTCCCGCTGTAGTCCTCGTGGGCCCACCAGGCAGGGCCAGTGGGTCCCGTGGTAGTCCTCGTGGGCCCACCAGGCAGGGCCGGTGGGTCCCGCTGTAGTCCTCGTGGGCCCACCAGGCAGGGCCGGTGGGTCCCGCTGTAGTCTTCGCGGGTCCACCAGGCAGGGCCGGTGGGTCCCGTGGTGGATTTATGCCAAAATTTGCACCCACAAATCCATTCTAATTCTTTCACACGATCCATTCTAATTCATTCGTACGATCCATTCTAATTCATTCGTGCAATCCATTCTATTTCATTCGTACGATCCATTCTTACTCATTCGTACGATCCATTCTAATTCATTCACACGAATGTATCCATTCGTACGAATGAATTAGAATAGATTGTACGAATGAATTAGAATGGATCGTATGAATGAATTAGAATGGATCGTACGAAGGAATTAGAATGGATCGTACAAATGAATTAGAATGGATCGTACGAATGAATTAGAATAGATCATATGAATGAATTAGAATGGATCGTACGAAGGAATTAGAATGGATCGTACGAATGAATTAGAATGGATCGTGTGAAAGAATTAGAATGGATTGTATGAATGAATTAGAATAGATCGTATGAATGAATTAGAATGGATCGTACGAATGAATTAGAATGGATCGTACGAATGAATTAGAATGGATACATTCGTGCGAATGAATTAGAATGGATATATTCGTGCGGAAGAATTAGAATAGATCGTATGAATGAATTAGAATGGATCCTATGATTGAATTAGAATGGATCGTGCGAATGAATTAGAATGGATCGTACGAATGAATTAGAATGGATCGTGCTAATGAATTAGAATTGATCGAACGAATGAATTAGCATGGAACATGCTAATGAATTAGAATGGAACGTACGAATGAATTAGAATGGATCGTGTGAAAGAATTAGAATGGATTGTATGAATGAATTAGAATGAATTCGTACAATCCATTCGAATTCATTCGCACGATCCATTCTAATTCATTCATATGATCCATTCTAATTCATTCGTAGGATCCATTCTAATTCATTCGCACAAATGTATCCATTCTAATTCATTCGTACGATCCATTCTAATTCATTCGCACGATCCATTCTAATTCATTCGTACGATCCATTCTAATTCATTAGCACGATCCATGCTAATTCATTCGTTCGATCAATTCTAATTCATTAGCATGATCCATTCTAATTCATTCGTACGATCCATTCTAATTCATTCGCACAAATGTATCTATTCTAATTCATTCGTACGATCCATTCTAATTCATTCGCACGATCCATTCTAATTCATTCGTACGATCCATTCTAATTCTTTCACACGATCCATTCTATTTCATTCGTACGATCTATTCTAATTCATTCCCACGATCCATTCTAATTTATTCGTACGATCCATTCTAATTCATTCGTACGATCTATTCTAATTCATTCGCACGAATGTAACCATTCTAATTCATTCGTACGATCCATTCTAATTCATTCGCACAATCCATTCTAATTCATTCGTACGATCCATTCTAATTCATTCATACGATCCATTCTAATTCATTCGTACGATCCATTCTAATTCATTCGCACAAATGTATCCATTCTATTCATTCGTACGATCCATTCTAATTCATTCGCACGATCCATTCTAATTCATTCCTACAATCCATTCTAATTCTTTCACACGATCCATTCTAATTCATTCGTAGGATCCATTCTAATTCATTCGTACAATCTATTCTATTTCATTCGTACGATCCATTCTTACTCATTCGTATGATCCATTCTAATTCTTTCGGACGAATGTATCCATTCTAATTTATTCGTATGATCCATTCTAGTTCATTCGTACGATCCATTCTAATTCATTCGTACGATCCATTCTAATTCATTCGTCCGATCCATTCTAATTCATTCGCATGAATGTATCCATTCTAATTCATTCGTACGATCCATTCTAATTCATTCGTACGATCCATTCTAATTCATTCGTAAGATCCATTCTAATTCATTCGTACGATCCATTCTAATTCATTCGCACGAATATATCCATTCTAGTTCATTAGTACGATCCATTCTAATTCATTCGTACGATCCATTCTAATTCATTCGCACGATCCATTCTAATTCATTCGTACGATCCATTCTAATTCATTCATACGATCCATTCTAATTCATTCGTACGATCCATTCTAATTCATTCGCACAAATGTATCCATTCTAATTCATTCGTACGATCCATTAGAATTCATTCGCACGAATGTATCCATTCTAATTCATTCGTACGATCCATTCTAATTAATTCGTACGATCCATTCTAATTCATTCGTATGATCCATTCTAATTCATTCGTACGATCCATTCTTACTCATTCGTACGATCCATTCTAATTCATTCGTACGATCCATTCTAATTCCTTCGTACGATCCATTCTAATTCATTCGCACGATCTATTCTAATTCTTTCATACAATCCATTCTAATTCTTTCGTGCGAATGAATTAGAATGGATACCTTTGTGCATATGAATTAGAATGGATCGTACGAATGAATTAGAATGGATCATATTAATGAATTAGAATGGACCGTACGAATGAATTAGAATGGATACATTCGTGCGAATGAATTAGAATGGATCGTGCGAATGAATAAGAATAGATCATACAAATGAATTAGAATGGATCGTACGAATTAATTAGAATAGATACATTCGTGCGAATGAATTAGAATGGATTGTATGAATGAATTAGAATGGATCGTACGAATGAATTAGAATGGATCATACGAATTAATTAGAATGGATCGTACGAATGAATTAGAATGGATCGTACGAATGAATTAGAATGGATCGTACGAATGAATTAGAATGGATCGTGCGAATGAATTAGAATGGATCGTACGAATGAATTAGAATGGATACATTTGTGCGAATGAATTAGAATGGATCGTACGAATGTATTAGAATGGATCGTATGAATGAATTAGAATGGATCGTACGAATGAATTACAATGGATCGTGCGAATGAATTAGAATGGATCGTACGAATGAATTAGAATGGATCGTGTGAAAGAATTAGAATAGATCGTACGAATGAATTAGAATGGATCGTGCGAATGAATTAGAATGGATCGTACGAATGAATTAGAATGGATACATTTGTGCGAATGAATTAGAATGGATCGTACGAATTAATTAGAATAGATCGTATGAATGAATTAGAATGGATCGTACGAATATATTAGAATGGATCATGCGAATGAATTAGAATGGATCGTACGAATGAATTAGAATGGATCGTATGAATGAACTAGAATGGATACATTCGTGCGAATGAATTAGAATGGATCGTACGAATGAATTAGAATGGATCGTACGAATGAATTAGAATAGATCTTACGAATGAATTAGAATGGATCGTACGAATGAATTAGAATGGATCGTACGAATGAATTAGAATGGATACATTCGTGCGAATGAATTAGAATGGATCGAACGAATGAATTAGAATGGATCGTACGAATGAATTAGAATGGATCGTACGAATGAATTAGAATAGATACATTCGTCCGAATGAATTAGAATGGATACATTCGTCCGAATGAATTAGAATGGATCATACGAATGAGTAAGATTGGATCGTACGAATGAAATAGAATAGATTGTACGAATGAATTAGAATGGATTCGTACGAATGAATTAGAATGGATACATTCGTGCGAATGAATTAGAATGGATCGTACCAATGAGTAAGAATGGATCGTACGAATGAAATAGAATGGATTGTGCGAATGAATTAGAATGGATCGTACGAATGAATTAGAATGGATCGTGTGAAAGAATTAGAATGGATTGTATGAATGAATTAGAATAGATCGTAATGGATACGTTCGTGCGAATGAAATAGAATGGATCGTATGTACGAATGAATTAGAATGGATACATTCGTGCGAATGAATTAGAATGGATCGTACGAATGAATTAGAATGGATCGTGTGAATGAATTAGAATGGATCGTACGAATGAATTAGAATGGATCATATTAATGAATTAGAACGGATCGTACGAATTAAATAGAATGGATACATTCGTGCGAATGAATTAGAATGGATCGTGCGAATGAATAAGTATAGATCATACGAATGAATTAGAATGGATCGTAAGAATTAATTAGAATAGATACATTCGTGCGAATGAATTAGAATGGATTGTATGAATGAATTAGAATGGATCGTACGAATGAATTAGAATGGATCATACGAGTTAATTAGAATGGATCGTACGAATGAATTAGAATGGATCGTACGAATGAATTAGAATGGATCATACGAATGAATTAGAATGGATCGTACGAATTAATTAGAATGGATCGTACGAATGAATTAGAATGGATCGTACGAATGAATTAGAATGGATCGTGCAAATGAATTAGAATGGATCGTACGAATGAATTAGAATGGATACATTTGTGCGAATG
The DNA here is from genome assembly GCA_947650365.1 of Chamaelirium japonicum. Classification (NCBI taxonomy): domain Eukaryota; kingdom Viridiplantae; phylum Streptophyta; class Magnoliopsida; order Liliales; family Melanthiaceae; genus Chamaelirium; species Chamaelirium japonicum. The sequence goes on along the minus strand of CANTAL010000130.1, from coordinate 682,609 downwards.
AATTAGAATGGATCGTACGAATGAATTAGAATGGATCGTATGAATGAATTAGAATGGATCGTACGAATGAATTAGAATGGATCGTGCGAATGAATTAGAATGGATCGTACGAATGAATTAGAATGGATCGTGTAAAAGAATTAGAATGGATCGTACGAATGAATTAGAATGGATCGTGCGAATGAATTAGAATGGATCGTACGAATGAATTAGAATGGATACATTTGTGCGAATGAATTAGAATGGATCGTACGAATGAATTAGAATGGATCGTATGAATGAATTAGAATGGATCGTACGAATGAATTAGAATGGATAATGCGAATGAATTAGAATGGATCGTACGAATGAATTAGAATGGATCGTACGAATGAACTAGAATGGATACATTCGTGCGAATGAATTAGAATGGATCGTACGAATGAATTAGAATGGATCGTACGAATGAATTAGAATGGATCTTACGAATGAATTAGAATGGATCGTACAAATGAATTAGAATGGATCGTACGAATGAATTAGAATGGATACATTCGTGCGAATGAATTAGAATGGATCGAACGAATGAATTAGAATGGATCGTACGAATGAATTAGAATGGATCGTACGAATAAATTAGAATGGATACATTCGTCCGAATGAATTAGAATGGATCATACGAATGAGTAAGAATGGATCGTACGAATGAAATAGAATAGATTGTACGAATGAATTAGAATGGATTCGTACGAATGAATTAGAATGGATACATTCGTGCGAATGAATTAGAATGGATCGTACCAATGAGTAAGAATGGATCGTACGAATGAAATAGAATGGATTGTGTGAATGAATTAGAATGGATCGTACGAATGAATTAGAATGGATCGTGTGAAAGAATTAGAATGGATTGTATGAATGAATTAGAATAGATCGTAATGGATACATTCGTGCGAATGAAATAGAATGGATCGTATGTACGAATGAATTAGAATGGATACATTCGTGCGAATGAATTAGAATGGATCGTACGAATGAATTAGAATGGATCGTGCGAATGAATTAGAATGGATCATACGAATGGATTAGAATGGATCCTACGAATGGATTAGAATGGATACCTTTGTGCATATGAATTAGAATGGATCGTATGAATGAATTAGAATGGATCATATGAATGAATTAGAATGGATCGTGCGAATGAATTCGAATGGATCGTACGAATTCATTCTAATTCTTTCATATAATCCATTCTAATTCTTTCACATGATCCATTCTAATTCATTCGTACGTTCCATTCTAATTCATTAGCACGATCCATGCTAATTCATTCGTTCGATCAATTCTAATTCATTAGCACGATCCATTCTAATTCATTCGTACGATCCATTCTAATTCATTCGCACAATCCATTCTAATTCATTCATAGGATCCATTCTAATTCATTCGTACGATCTATTCTAATTATTTCGCACGAATGTATCCATTCTAATTCATTCGCACGAATGTATCCATTCTAATTCATTCGTACGATCCATTCAAATTCATTCGTACGATCCATTCTAATTCATTCATATGATCTATTCTAATTCATTCATACAATCCATTCTAATTCTTTCACACGATCCATTCTAATTCATTCGTACGATCCATTCTAATTCATTCGCACAATCCATTCTATTTCATTCGTACGATCCATTCTTACTCATTGGTACGATCCATTCTAATTCATTCGCACGAATGTATCCATTCTAATTCATTCGTACGAATCCATTCTAATTCATTCGTATAATCTATTCTATTTCATTCGTACGATCCATTCTTACTCATTCGTATGATCCATTCTAATTCATTCGGACGAATGTATCCATTCTAATTTATTCGTACGATCCATTCTAATTCATTCGTACGATCCATTCTAATTCATTCGTACGATCCATTCTAATTCATTCGTCCGATCCATTCTAATTCATTCTCACGAATGTATCCATTCTAATTCATTCGTACGGTCCATTCTAATTCATTCACACAATCCATTCTATTTCATTCGTACGATCCATTCTTACTCATTCGTATGATCGATTATGGATACATTCGTGTGAATGAATTAGAATGGATCATACGAATGAGTAAGAATGGATCGTACGAATGAAATAGAATGGATTGTGCGAATGAATTAGAATGGATCGTACGAATGAATTAGAATGGATCGTGTGAAAGAATTAGAATGGATTGTATGAATGAATTAGAATGGATCGTATAAATGAATTAGAATGGATCGTATGAGTGAATTAGAATGGATACGAAGGAATTAGAATGGATCGTACGAAGGAATTAGAATGGATCATACGAATGAAATAGAATGGATCGTACGAAGGAATTAGAATGGATCGTACGAAGGAATTAGAATGGATCGTACGAATGAATTAGAATGGATATATTCGTGCAAATGAATTAGAATGGATCGTATGAATGAATTAGAATGGATCGTATGAGTGAATTAGAACGGATAGTACAAATGAAGTAGAATGGATCGTATGAGTGAATTAGAATGGATACATTCGTGCGAATGAATTAGAATGGATCGCATGAATGAATTAGAATAGATTGTGAGAATGAAGTAGAATGGATCATACGAATGAATTAGAATGGATACATTCGTGCGAATAAATTAGAATGGATTGTATGAATGAATTAGAATGGATCGTACGAATGAATTAGAATGGATCGTACGAATGAATTAGAATAGATTGCGCGAATGAATTAGAATGGATCGTACGAATGAATTCGAATGGATCGTACGAAGGAATTAGAATGGATCGTATGAATGAATTAGAATGGATCGTACGAATGAATTAGAATGGATCGTATGAAGGAATTAGAATGGATCGTACGATTGAATTAGAATGGATCATACGAATGAGTAAGAATGGATTAGAATGGATCATGTGAATGAATTAGAATGGATCGTACGAATAAATTAGAATGGATATTTTCGTCCGAATGAATTAGAATGGAACATACGAATGAGTAAGAATGGATCGTACGAATGAAATAGAATAGATTGTACGAATGAATTAGAATGGATCCTATGAATGAATTAGAATGGATCGTGTGAAAGAATTAGAATGGATTGTATGAATGAATTAGAATGGATCGTATGAATGAATTAGAATGGATCGTGCGAATGGAATCGAATGGATCGTACGATCCATTCTAATTCATTCATACAATCCATTCTAATTCATTCGCACGAATGTATCCATTCTAATCCATTCGTACGATCCATTCTAATCCATTCGTACGATCCATTCTAATTCATTCGCATGAATGTAACCATTCTAATTCATTCATTTGATCCATTCTAATTCATTCGTATGATCTATTCTAATTCATTCGTCCGATATATTCTAATTCATTCGCACGAATGTATCCATTCTAATTCATTCGTACGATCCATTCTAATTCATTCGTAAGATCAATTCTAATTCATTCCCACGATCCATTCTAATTTATTCGTACGATCCATTCTAATTCATTTGTACAATCTATTCTAATTCATTCGCACGAATGTAACCATTCTAATTCATTCATATGATTCATTCTAATTCATTCGTATGAGCTATTCTAATTCATTCGTACGATCCATTCTAATTCATTCGTACGATCCATTGTAATTCATTCATACAATCCATTTAGATTCATTCGCACAAATGTATCCATTCAAATTCATTCGTACGATCCAGTCTAATTCATTCGTACGATCCATTCTAATTCATTCACACGAATATATCCATTCTAATTCTTTTGTACGATGTATTCAAATTCATTCGTACGATCCATTCTAATTCATTCTCACAAATGTATCCATTCTAATTCATTCGTACGATCCATTCTAATTCATTCCTATGATCTATTCTAATTCATTCGCTCGAATGTATCCATTTTAATTCATTCGTACGATCCATTCTAATTCATTCGTACGATCTAATTCATTCGTAGGATCCATTCTAATTCATTCGTACGATCGATTCTAATTCATTCGCACTATCCATTCTAATTCATTCGTACGATCCATTCTAATTCATTCGTATGATCCATTCTAATTTATTCGTTCAAATATATCCATTCTAATTCATTCGTACGATCCATTCTAATTCATTCGCACGATCCATTCTAATTCATTCGAACGAATGTATCCTTTCAAATTCATTTGCACGATCCATTCTAATTCATTCCTATGATCTATTCTAATTCATTCGTACGATCCATTCTAATTCATTCTAATTCATTCGTACGATCAATTCTACGATCCATTCTAATTCATTCGTATATTCCATTCTAATTCATTAGCACGATCCATGCTAATGAATTAGAATGGATCGTACGATCCAATCTAATTCATTCATACGATCCATTCTTACTCATTCATATGATCCATTCTAATTCAATCGTACGATCCATTCTAATTCATTCGTACGATCCATTCTAATTCCTTCGTACGATCCATTCTAATTCAATCGTATGATCCATTCTAATTCATTCGTACGATCCATTCTAATTCCTTCGTACGATCCTTTCTAATTCATTCCTACGATCCATTCTAATTCATTCGTGCAATCTATTCTAATTCATTCGTACGATCCATTCTAATTCATTCGTACGATCCATTCTAATTCATTCATATAATCCATTCTAATTTATTCGTACGAATATATCCATTCTAATTCATTCGTACGATCCATTTTAATTTATTCGCACAATCTATTCTAATTCATTCATACGATCCATTCTAATTCATTCACACGAATGTATCCATTCTAATTCATTCATATGATCCATTCTACTACATTCGTACTATCCGTTCTAATTCACTCGTACGATCCATTCTAATTCATTCATACGATCCATTCTAATTCATTTGCACGAATATATCCATTCTAATTCATTCATACGATCCATTCTAATTCCTTCGTACGATCCATTCTAATTCCTTCGTACGATCCATTCTATTTCATTCATATGATCCATTCTAATTCCTTCGTACGATCCATTCTAATTCCTTCGTATCCATTCTAATTCACTCATACGATCCATTCTAATTCATTTGTACGATCCATTCTAATTCATTCATACAATCCATTCTAATTCATTCACACGAATGTATCCATTCTAATTCATTCGTACGATCAGTTCTAATTCATTCACAAAATCTATTCTAATTTATTCATACGATCCATTCTAATTCATTCACACGAATGTATCCATTCTAATTCATTCATATGATCCATTCTAATTCATTCGTACGATCCATTCTAATTCACACATACGATCCATTCTAATATATTCATACGATCCATTCTAATTCATTTGCACGAATATATCCATTCTAATTCATTCGTACGATCCATTCTAATTCCTTCGTACGATCCATTCTAATTCATTCGTACGATCTATTCTAATTCATTCGTACGATCCATTCTAATTCATTCATACGATCCATTCTAACTCATTCATACAATCCATTCTAATTCTTTCACACGATCCATTCTAATTCATTCATAGGATCCATTCTAATTCATTCGTACAATCTATTCTATTTCATTCGTACGATCCATTCTTACTCATTCGTATGATCCATTCTAATTCATTCGCACGAATGTATCCATTCTAATTCTTTCGTACGAATCCATTCTAATTCATTCGTAGAATCCATTCTATTTCATTCGTACGATCCATTCTTACTCATTCGTATGATCCATTCTAATTCATTCGCACAAATGTATCCATTCTAATTCATTCGTACGATCCATTCTAATTCATTCGTACGATCCATTCTAATTCATTCGTACGATCCATTCTAATTCATTCATACAATCCATTCTAATTCATTCGCACGAATGTATCTATTCTAATTAATTCGTACGATCCATTCTAATTCATTTGTATGATCTATTCTTATTCATTCGCACGATCCATTCTAATTCATTCGTACAATCCATTCTAATTCATTCGTCTGATCTATTCGTACAATCCATTCTTATTCATTCGCACGATCCATTCTAATTCATTCGTACAATCCATTCTAATTCATTCGTCTGATCCATTCGTACAATTCATTCTAATCCATTCTAATTCATTCGCACGAATGTATCTATTCTAATTCATTCGTACAATCCATTCTAATTCATTTGTATGATCCATTCTAATTCATTCGCACAATCCATTCTAATTCATTCGTACAATCCATTCTAATTCATTCGTCTGATCCATTCTAACTCATTCGGTGGATCCATTCTAATTCATTCGCACGAATGAATTAGAACTGATCGTACGAATGAATTAGAATGGATACATTCATGCGAATGAATTAGAATGGATTGTATGAATGAATTAGAATGGATCGTACGAATGAACTAGAATGGATACATTCGTGCGAATGAATTAGAATGGATCGTATGAATGAATTTGAATGGATCGTACGAATGAATTAGAATGGATCTTACGAATGAATTAGAATGGATCGTGCGAATGAATTAGAATGGATCGTACGAATGAATTAGAATGGATCGTGCTAATGAATTAGAATTGATCGAACGAATGAATTAGAATGGATACATTCGTGCGAATGAATTAGAATGGATCGGACGAATAAATTAGAATGGATCGTACGAATGAGTAAGAATGGATCTTACGAATGAAATAGAATAGATCATACGAATGAATTAGAATGGATCGTACGAAGGAATTAGAATGGATCGTACGAATGAATTAGAATGGATATATTCGTGCAAATGAATTAGAATGGATCGTATGAATGTATTAGAATGGATCGTATGAGTGAATTAGAATGGATCGTACGAATGAATTAGAATGGATCGTATGAATGAATTAGAATGGATACATTCGTGTGAATGAATTAGAATGCATCGTATGAATGAATTAGAATAGATTTTGTGAATGAATTAAAACTGATCGTACGAATGAATTAGAATGGATAAATTTGTGCGAATGAATTAGAATGGATTGTATGAATGAATTAGAATGGATCCTATGAATGAATTAGAATGGATCGTGCGAATGAATTAGAATAGATCGTAATTAGAATGGATCGTGCTAATGAATTAGAATTGATCGAACGAATGAATTAGCATGGATCGTGCTAATGAATTAGAATGGAACGTACGAATGAATTAGAATGGATCGTGTGAAAGAATTAGAATGGATTGTATGAATGAATTAGAATGAATTCGTACGATCCATTCGAATTCATTCGCACGATCCATTCTAATTCATTCATACGATCCATTCTAATTCATTCATAAAATCCATTCTAATTCTTTCACACGATCCACTCTAATTCATTCATAGGATCAATTCTAATTCATTCATACAATCTATTCTATTTCATTCGTACGATCCATTCTTACTCATTCGTATGATCCATTCTAATTCATTCGGACGAATGTATCCATTCTAATTTATTCGTACGATCCATTCTAATTCATTCGTACGATCCATTCTAATTCATTCGTACTTTCCATTCTAATTCATTCGTCCGATCCATTCTAATTCATTCGCACGAATGTATCCATTCTAATTCATTCGTACGATCCATTTTAATTCATTCGTACGATCCATTCTAATTCATTCGTAAGATCCATTCTAATTTATTCGTACAATCCATTCTAATTCATTCGTACGATCCATTCTAATTCATTCGCACGAATGTATCCATTCTAGTTCATTCGTATGATCCATTCTAATTCATTCATACAATCCATTCTAATTCATTCGCACGAATGTATCCATTCTAATTCATTCGTACGATCAGTTCTAATTCATTCACAAAATCTATTCTAATTCATTCATACGATCCATTCTAACTCATTCACACGAATGTATCCATTCCAATTCATTCATACGATCCATTCTAATTCATTCGTACGATCCATTCTAATTCACTCATACGATCCATTCTAATACATTCATACGATCAATTCTAATTCATTTGCACGAATATATCCATTCTAATTCATTCGTACGATCCATTCTAATTCCTTCGTACGATCCATTCTAATTCATTCGTACGATCTATTCTAATTCATTCGTACGATCCATTCTAATTCATTCGTACGATCCATTCTAATTCCTTCGTACGATCTATTCTAATTCCTTCGTACGATCCATTCTAATTCATTCATACGATCCATTCTAATTCTTTCACACGATCCATTCTAATTCATTCGTATGATCCATTCATACGAATGAATTAGAATGGATTGTACGAATGAATTAGAATGGATTGTGCGAATGAATTAGAATGGATCGTATGAATGAATAAGAATGGATCGTACGAATGAATTAGAATGGATCGTGCGAATGAATTAGCATGAATCGTACGAATGTATTAGAATGGATCGTATGAATGAATTAGAATGAATCGTACGATCCATTCTAATTCAATCATCCGATCCATTCTAATTCATTCGCATGAATGTATCCATTCTAATTCATTCGTACAATCTATTCTATTTCATTCGTACGATCCATTCTTACTCATTCGTATGATCCATTCTAATTCATTCGTATGATCCATTCTAATTCATTCGTACGATCCATTCTAATTCATTCGTACGATCCATTCTAATTCATTCGCACGATCCATTCTAATTCATTCATACGATCCATTCTAATTCATTCATACGATCCATTCTAATTCATTCGCCCGATCCATTCTAATTCATTCATACGATCCATTCTATTCGAATGGATCATGCGATCCATTCGAATTCATTCGCACGATCCATTCTAATTCATTCATACGATCCATTCTAATTCATTCATACAATGCATTCTAATTCTTTCACACTATCCATTCTAATTCATTCATATGATCCATTCTAATTCATTCGTACGATCCATTCTAATTCACTCATACGATCCATTCTAATACATTCATACGATCCATTCTAATTCATTTGCATGAATATATCCATTCTAATTCATTCGTACGATCCATTCTAATTCCTTCGTACGATCCATTCTAAGTCATTCGTACGATCTATTCTAATTCATTCGTACGATCCATTCTAATTCATTCGTACGATCCATTCTAATTCCTTCGTACGATCCATTCTAATTCATTCGTACGATCCATTCTATTTCATTCATACAATCCATTCTAATTCTTTCACACGATCCATTCTAATTCATTCGTACGATCCATTCTAATTCATTCGTGCAATCCATTCTATTTCATTCGTACGATCCATTCTTACTCATTAGTACGATCCATTCTAATTCATTCGTAGGATCCATTCTAATTCAGGATCGTACGAATGAATTAGAATGAATACATTCGTGCGAATGAATTAGAATTGATCGTACGAATGAATTAGAATGGATCGTGCGAATGAATTAGAATGGATCGTACGAATGAATTAGAATGGATCGTACGAATAAACTAGAATGGATACATTCGTGCGAATGAATTAGAATGGATCGTACGAATGAATTAGAATGGATCGTACGAATGAATTAGAATGGATCTTACGAATGAATTAGAATGGATCATACGAATGGATTAGAATGGATACATTCGAGCGAATGAATTAGAATGGATCGTACGAATGAATTAGAATGGATCGTACGAATGGATTAGAATGGATCCTACGAATGGATTAGAATGGATACCTTTGTGCATATGAATTAGAATGGATCGTACGAATGAATTAGAATGGATCATATGAATGAATTAGAATGGATCGTGCGAATGAATTCGAATGGATCGTACGAATTCATTCTAATTCATTCATACAATCCATTATAATTCTTTCACACGATCCATTCTAATTCATTCGTACGTTCCATTCTAATTCATTAGCACGATCCATGCTAATTCATTTGTTCGATCAATTCTAATTCATTAGCACGATCCATTCTAATTCATTCGTACGATCAATTCTAATTCATTCGCACGATCCATTCTAATTCATTCATAGGATCCATTCTAATTCATTCATACGATCTATTCTAATTATTTCGCACGAATGTATCCATTCTAATTCATTCGCACGAATGTATCCATTCTAATTCATTCGTACGATCCATTCTAATTCATTCGTACGATCCATTCTAATTCATTCATACGATCTATTCTAATTCATTTATACAATCCATTCTAATTCTTTCACACGATACATTCTAATTCATTCATATGATCCATTCTAATTCATTCGTACGATCCATTCTAATTCATATGCACAAAAGTATCCATTCTAATCCATTCGTAGGATCCATTATAATCCATTCGTACGATCCATTCTAATTCATTCGTACGATCCATTCTAATTCATTCGCTCGAATGTATCCATTCTAATCCATTCGTACGATCCATTCTAATCCATTCGTACGATCCATTCTAATTCATTCGCAAGAATGTAACCATTCTAATTCATTCATACGATCCATTCTAATTCATTCGTACGATCCATTCTAATTCATTCGTACGATCCATTCTAATTCATTCATACGATCCATTCTAATTCATTCGCACGAATGTATCTATTCTAATTCATTCATATAATCCATTCTAATTCATTCATACAATCCATTCTAATTCCTTCACACGATCCATTCTAATTCATTAGTACGATCAATTCTAATTCATTCGTACAATCCATTCTATTTCATTCGTACGATCCATTCTTACTCATTCGTATGATCCATTCTAATTCATTCGTACGATCCATTCTAATCCATTCGTACGATCAATTCTAATTCATTCGCACGATCCATTCTTACTCATTCGTACGATCCATTCTAATTCATTCGTAAGATCCATTCTAATTCATTCGTACGATCCATTCTAATTCATTCGTACGATCCATTCTAATTCATTCGCACGAATGTATCCATTCTAGTTCATTCGTACGATCCATTCTAATTCATTCGTACGATCCATTCTAATTCATTAGCACGATCCATTCTAATTCATTCGTACGATCAATTCTAATTCATTCGCACGAATGTATCCATTCTAATTCATTCGTACGATCCTGAATTAGAATGGATCGTACAAATGAATTAGAATGGATCATACGAATGAACTAGAATGGATACATTCGTGCGAATGAATTAGAATGGATCGTACGAATGAATTAGAATGGATCGTACGAATGAATTAGAATAGATCGTACGAATGAATTAGAATGGATCATACGAATGAATAAGAATGGATCATACGAATGAGTAAGAATGGATCGTACGAATGAAATAGAATGGATTGTATGAATGAATTAGAATGGATCGTACGAATGAATTAGAATGGATCGTGTGAAAGAATTAGAATGGATTGTATGAATGAATTAGAATGGATCATATGAATGAATTAGAATGGATCGTGCGAATGAATTCGAATAGATCGTACGAATGAATTAGAATGGATCGTACGAATGAATTAGAATGGATACATTCGTGCGAATGAATTAGAATGGATACATTCGTGCGAAAGAATTAGAATAGATCGTATGAATGAATTAGAATGGATCCTATGAATGAATTAGAATGGATCGTGCGAATGAATTAGAATGGATCGTACGAATGAATTAGAATGGATCGTGCTAATGAATTAGAATTGATCGAACGAATGAATTAGCATGGATCGTGCTAATGAATTAGAATGGAACGTACGAATGAATTAGAATGGATCGTGTGAAAGAATTAGAATGGATTGTATGAATGAATTAGAATGAATTCGTACGATCCATTCGAATTCATTCGCACGATCCATTCTAATTCATTCATACGATCCATTCTAATTCATTCATACAATCCATTCTAATTCTTTCACACGATCCATTCTAATTCACTCGTACGATCCATTCTAATTCATTCGTCCGATCCATTCTAATTCATTCGCACGAATGTATCCATTCTAATTCATTCGTAAGATCCATTCTAATTCATTCGTACGATCCATTCTAATTCATTCGTACGATCCATTCTAATTCATTCGCACGAATGTATCCATTCTAGTTCATTCGTACGATCCATTCTAATTCATTCATACGATCCATTCTAGTTCATTCGCACGATCCATTCTAATTCATTCATACGATCCATTCTATTTCATTCATACGATCTATTCTAATTCATTCGTACGATCCATTCTAATTCATTCGCACAAATGTATCCATTCTAATTCATTCGTACGATCCATTCTAATTCATTCGAAGGATCCATTCTAATTCATTCGCACGAATGCATCCATTCTAATTCATTCGTACGATCCATTCTAATTCATTCGTATGATCCATTCTTATTAATTTGTATGATCCATTCTAATTCATTCGTACGATCAATTCTAGTTCATTCGTACGATCCATTCTAATTCATTTGTACGATCCATTCTAATTCATTCGCACGATCCATTCTAATTTATTCATACAATCCATTCTAATTCTTTCACACGATCCATTCTAATTCATTCGTACGATACATTCTAATTCATTCGTGCAATCCATTCTATTTCATTCGTACGATCCATTATTACTCATTCGTACGATCCATTCTAATTCATTCACACGAATGTATCCATTCGTACGAATGAATTAGAATAGATAGTACGAATGAATTAGAATGGATCGTATGAATGAATTAGAATGGATCGTGCGAATGAATTAGAATGGATCGTACGAATGAATTAGAATGGATCGTACGAATGAACTAGAATGGATACATTCGTGCGAATGAATTTGAATGGATCGTAAGAATGAATTAGAATGGATCGTACGAATGAATTAGCATGGATCATACGAATGAATTAGAATGGATCATACGAATGAGTAAGAATGGATCGTACGAATGAAATAGAATGGATTGTACGAATGAATTAGAATGGATCGTACGAATGAATTAGAATGGATCAAATGAATGAATTAGAATGGATCGTACGAATGAATAAGAATGGATCATATTAATGAATTAGAATGGATCGTACGAATGAATTAGAATGGATCGTACGAATGAATTAGAATGGATCTTACGAATGGATTAGAATGGATACATTCGTGCGAATGAATTAGAATGGATCGTACGAATGAATTAGAATGGATCGTACGAATGAATTAGAATGGATCAAATGTATGAATTAGAATGGTTACATTCATGCGAATGAATTAGAATGGATCGTACGAATGGATTAGAATGGATCGTACGAATGGATTAGAATGGATACATTCGAGCGAATGAATTAGAATGGATCGTACGAATGAAATTGGAATGGATCGTACGAATGAATTAGAATAGATCGTACGAATGAATTAGAATGGATCGTACGAATGAATTAGAATGGATCGTGTGAAAGAATTAGAATGGATCGTACGAATGAATTAGAAGTGATCGTGCGAATGAATTAGAATGGATCGTACGAATGAATTAGAATGGATCGTGCTAATGAATTAGAATTGATCGAACGAATGAATTAGCATGGATCGTGCATTCGTACGATCCATTCTAATTCATTCGTAAGATCCATTCTAATTCATTCATACGATACATTCTAATTCATTCGTACGATCCATTCTAATTCATTCGCACGAATGTATCCATTCTAGTTCATTCGTACGATCCATTCTAATTCATTCGTACGATCCATTCTAATTCATTCATACGATCTATTCTAATTTATTCATACAATCCATTCTAATTCTTTTACATGATCCATTCTAATTCTTTCGTACGATCCATTCTAATTCATTCGCACAATCCATTCTATTTCATTCGTACGATCCATTCTTACTCATTCGTCTGATCCATTCTAATTCAATCGCACGAATGTATCCATAATGGATCATACGAATGAGTAAGAATGGATCATACGAATGAAATAGAATGGATTATGTGAATGAATTAGAATGTACCGTACGAATGAATTAGAATGGATACATTCGTGCGAATGAATTAGAATGGATCGGACGAATGAATTAGAATGGAACGTACGAATGAATTAGAATGGATCATACGAATGAATTAGAATGGATCTTACTTATAAATTAGAATGGATACATTCGTCCGAATGAATTAGAATGGATCATACGAATGAGTAAGAATGGATCGTACGAATGAAATAGAATAGATTGTACGAATGAATTAGAATGGATCGTGCGAATGAATTAGAATGGATCGTACGAATGAATTAGAATGGATCGTACGAATGAATTAGAATGGATCGTGCGAATGAATTAGAATGGATAATATTAATGAATTAGAATGGATCGTACGAATGAATTAGAATGGATACATTCGTGCGAATGAATTAGAATGGATCGTGCGAATCCATTAGACTGGATCGTGCGAATGAATAAGAATGGATCATACGAATGAATTAGAATGGATCGTACGAATTAATTAGAATGGATACATTCGTGCGAATGAATTAGAATGGATTGTATGAATGAATTAGAATGGATCGTACGAATGAATTAGAATGGATCATACGAATGTATTAGAATGGATCGTAAGAATGAATTAGAATAGATCGTACGAATGAATTAGAATGGATCTTACGAATGAATTAGAATGGATCGTACGAATGAATTAGAATGGATCGTACGAATGAATTAGAATGGATACATTCGTGCGAATGAATTAGAATGGATCGGACGAATGAATTAGAATGGATCGTACGAATGAATTAGAATGGATCGTACGAATGAAATAGAATGGATTGTGCGAATGAATTAGAATGGACCGTATGAATGAATTAGACGTACGAATGAATTAGAATGGATCGTACGAATGAATTAGAATGGATACATTCGTGCGAATGAATTAGAATGGCTCGGACGAATGAATTAGAATGGATCGTACGAATGAATTAGAATGGATCGTACGAATGAATTAAAATGGATTGTATGAATGAATTAAAATGGATACATTCGTGCGAATGAATTAGAAATGATCATACGAATGAATTAGAATGGATCGTGCGAATGAATTAGAATGGATCGTACGAATGAATTAGAATGGATCGTACGAATGAACTAGAATGGATACATTCGTGTGAATGAATTAGAATGGATCGTACGAATGAATTAGAATAGATCGTACGAATGAATTAGAATAGATCGTACGAATGAATTAGAATGGATAGTACGAATGAATTAGAATGGATCATACGAATGAATTAGAATGGATACATTCGTGCGAATGAATTAGAATGGATCAAATGAATGAATTAGAATGGTTACATTCATGTGAATGAATTAGAATGGATCGTACGAATGGATTAGAATGGATCGTACGAATGGATTAGAATGGACACATTCGAGCGAATGAATTAGAATGGATCGTACGAATGAATTAGAATGGATCGTACGAATGGATTAGAATGGATCCTACGAATGGATTAGAATGGATACCTTTGTGCATATGAATTAGAATGGATCGTACAAATGAATTAGAAAGGATCATATTAATGAATTAGAATGGATCGTATGAATGAATTAGAATGGATACATTCGTGCACGATCCATTCTAATTCATTCGCACGAAAGTATCCATTCTAATTCATTCGTACGATCCATTCTAATTCATTAATATGATCCATTCTAATTCATTCGTACGATCCATTCTAATTCATATGCACAAAGGTATCCATTCTAATTCATTCGTACGATCCATTCTAATTCAGGATCGTACGAATGAATTAGAATGGATACATTCGTGCGAATGAATTAGAATTGATCGTACGAATGAATTAGAATGGATCGTGCGAATGAATTAGAATGGATCGAACGAATGAATTAGAATGGATCGTACGAATGAACTAGAATGGATACATTCGTGCGAATGAATTAGAATGGATCGTACGAATGAATTAGATTGGATCGTACGAATGAATTAGAATGGATCTTACGAATGAATTAGAATGGATCGTACGAATGAATTAGAATGGATACATTCGTGCGAATGAATTAGAATGGATCGGACGAATGAATTAGAATGGATCGGACGAATGAATTAGAATGGATCGGACGAATGAATTAGAATGGATTGTACGAATGAATTAGAATGGATCAAATGAATGAATTAGAATGGTTACATTCATGCGACACGAATGTATCCATTCTAATTCATTCGTACGATCCATTCTAATTCATTCGTACGATCCATTCTAATTCATTCGAATGATCCATTCTAATTAATTCGTATGATCCATTCTAATTCATTCGTACGATCCATTCTAATTCATTCATACAATCCATTCTAATTCATTCGTACGATTCATTCTAATTGACTCATACAATCCATTCTAATACATTCATACGATCCATTCTAATTCATTTGCACGAATATATCCATTCTAATTCATTCGTAGGATCCATTCTAATTCCTTCGTACGATCCATTCTAATTCATTCGTACGATCCATTCTAATTCATTCGTACGATCTATTCTAATTCATTCGTACGATCCATTCTAATTCATTCGTACGATCCATTCTAATTCATTCGCACGATCCATTCTAATTCATTCGTACGATCAATTCTAATTCATTCGTACGAATGTATCCATTCTAATTCATTCGTACGATCCTGAATTAGAATGGATCGTACGAATGAATTAGAATGGATACCTTTGTTCATATGAATTAGAATGGATCGTATGAATGAATTAGAATGGATCATATTAATGAATTAGAATGGATCGTACGAATGAATTTGAATGGATCGTACGAATGAATTAGAATGGATCTTACGAATGGATTAGAATGGATACATTCGTGCGAATGAATTAGAATGGATCGGACGAATGAATTAGAATGGATCGTATGAATGAATTAGAATGGATCAAATGAATGAATTAGAATAGTTAAATTTATGCGAATGAATTAGAATGGATCGTACGAATGGATTAGAATGGATCGTACGAATGGATTAGAATCGATACATTCGAGCGAATGAATTAGAATGGATCGTACGAATGAAATTAGAATGGATCGTACGAATGAATTAGAATAGATCGTACGAATGAATTAGAATGGATCGTACGAATGAATTAGAATGGATCGTGTGAAAGAATTAGAATGGATCGTACGAATGAATTAGAATGGATCGTGCGAATGAATTAGAATGGATCGTACGAATGAATTAGAATGGATCGTGCTAATGAATTAGAATTGATCGAACGAATGAATTAGCATGGATCGTGCATTCGTACGATCCATTCTAATTCATTCGTAAGATCCATTCTAATTCATTCATACGATCCATTCTAATTCATTCGTACGATCCATTCTAATTCATTCGCACGAATGTATCCATTCTAGTTCATTCGTACGATCCATTCTAATTGATTCGTATGATCCATTCTAATTCATTCATACGATCTATTCTAATTCAGTCATACAATCCATTCTAATTCTTTCACACGATCCATTCTAATTCATTCGTACGATCCATTCTAATTCATTCGCACAATCCATTCTATTTCATTCGTACAATCCATTCTTACTCATTCGTATGATCCATTCTAATTCATTCGCACGAATGTATCCATAATGGATCATACGAATGAGTAAGAATGGATCGTACGAATGAAATAGAATGGATTGTGCGAATGAATTAGAATGGACTGTACGAATGAATTAGAATGGATACATTCGTGCAAATGAATTAGAATGGATCGAACGAATGAATTAGAATGGATCGTACGAATGAATTAGAATGGATCGTACGAATGAATTAGAATGGATCGTACGAATAAATTAGAATGGATACATTCGTCCGAATGAATTAGAATGGATCATACGAATGAGTAAGAATGGATCGTACGAATGAAATAGAATAGATTGTAAGAATGAATTAGAATGGATCGTGCGAATGAATTAGAATGGATCGTACGAATGAATTAGAATGGATCGTACGAATGAATTAGAATGGATCATATTAATGAATTAGAATGGATACATTCGTGCGAATGAATTCGAATGGATCGTGCGAATCCATTAGACTGGATCGTGCGAATGAATAAGAATGGATCATACGAATAAATTAGAATGGATCGTACGAATTAATTAGAATGGATACATTCGTGCGAATGAATTAGAATGGATTGTATGAATGAATTAGAATGGATCGTACGAATGAATTAGAATAGATCATACGAATTAATTAGAATGGATCATACGAATGAATTAGAATGGATCGTGCGAATGAATTAGAATGGATCGTACGAATGAACTAGTATGGATCGTACGAATGAACTAGAATGGATACATTCGTGCGAATGAATTAGAATGGATCGTACAAATGAATTAGAATGGATCGTACGATTCATTCTAATTCATTCGTACGATCCATTCTAATATATTCGTACGATTCATGCTAATTCATTCGCACGATCCATTCTAATTCATTCGTACGATCCATTCTTATTTATTCATACAATTTATTCTAATTCATTCGCACAATCCATTCTAATTCATTCGTACAATCCATTCTAATTCATTCGTATGATCCATTCTAACTCATTCGGTGGATCCATTCTAATTCCTTCGTACGATCCATTCTAATTCATTCCCACGATCCATTCTAATTTATTCGTACGATCCATTCTAATTCATTCGTATGATCTATTCTAATTCATTCGCACGAATGTAACCACTCTAATTCATTCATACGATTCATTCTAATTCATTCGTACGATCCATTCTAATTCATTCGCACGAATATATCCATTCTAATTCTTTCGTACGATGCATTCTAATTCATTCGTACGATCCATTCTAATTCATTCGTACGATCCATTCTAATTTATTCGCACGAATGTATCCATTCTAATTCATTCGTACAATCCATTCTATTTCATTCGTACGATCCATTCTTACTCATTCGTATGATCCATTCTAATTCATTCGTACGATCCATTCTAATTTATTCGTACGATCCATTCTAATTCATTCGCACGATCCATTCTAATTCATTCATACGATCCATTCTAATTCATTCATACGATCCATTCTAATTCATTCCTACAATCCATTCTAATTCATTCGCCCGATCCATTATAATTCATTCATACGATCCATTCTATTCGAATGGATCATGCGATCCATTCAAATTCATTCGCACGATCCATTCTAATTCATTCATACAATCCATTCTATTTTATTTGTACGATCCATTCTTACTCATTCTTATGATCCATTCTAATTCATTCGTACGAATGTATCCATTCTAATTCATTTGTACGATCCATTCTAATTCATTCGTACAATCCATTCTATTTCATTCGTACGATCCATTCTTACTCATTCGTATGATCCATTCTAATTCATTCGCACGAATGTATCCATTCTAATTCATTCATACAATCCATTCTAATTCATTCCGTACGATCCATTCTAATTCATTCGTACGATCCATTCTAATTCATTCGTTCGATCCATTCTAATTCATTCGCACGAATGTATCCATTCTAATTCATTCGTATGATCCATTCTAATTCATTCGTACGATCCATTCTAATTCATTCGTACAATCAATTCTATTTCATTCGTACAATCCATTCTTACTCATTCGTATGATCCATTCTAATTCATTCGGACGAATGTATCCATTCTAATTTATTCGTACGATCCATTCTAATTCATTTGTACGATCCATTCTAATTCATTCGTACGATCCATTCTAATTCATTCGTCCGATCCATTCTAATTCATTCGTACAAATGTATCCATTCTAATTCATTCGTACGATCCATTCTAATTCATTCGTATGATCCATTCTAATTCATTCGTAAGATCCATTCTAATTCATTCGTACGATCCATTCTAATTCCTTCGTACGATCCATTCTAATTCATTCGCACGAATGTATCCATTCTAGTTCATTCATACGATCCATTTTAATTCATTCGCACGATCCATTCTAATTCATTCGTACGATCCATTCTAATTCATTCATACGATCCATTCTAATTCATTCGCACGAATTTATCCATTCTAATTCATTCGTACGATCCATTCTAATTCATTCACACGTGCAAATGAATTAGAAAGGATCGTATGAATGTATTAGAATGGATCGTGCGAATGAATTAGAATGGATCGTACGAATGAATTAGAATGGATTGTATGAATGAATTAGAATGGATCTTACGAATGAATTAGAATGGATCGTACGAATGAAATAGATGGATCCTACGAATGAATTAGAATGGATACATCCGTGCGAATGAATTAGAATGGATCGGATGAATGAATTTGAATGGATCGTAAGAATGAATTAGAATGGATCGTACGAATGAATTAGAATGGATCGTACGAATAAATTAGAATGGATACATTCGTCCGAATGAATTAGAATGGATCATACGAATGAGTAAGTATGGATCGTACGAATGAAATAGAATAGATTGTACGAATGAATTAGAATGGATCCTACGAATGAATTAGAATGGATCGTGTGAAAGAATTAGAATGGATTGTATGAATGAATTAGAATGGATCATATGAATGAATTAGAATGGATCGTGCGAATGAATTCGAATGGATCGTATGAATTAATTCTAATTCATTCATACAATCCATTCTAATTCTTTCACACGATCTATTCTAATTCATTCGTAGGATCCATTCTAATTCATTCGTACAATCTATTCTATTTCATTCGTACGATCCATTCTTACTCATTCGTATGATCGATTCTAATTCATTCGGACGAATGTATCCATTCTAATTTATTCGTACGATCCATTCTAATTCATTCGTACGATCCATTCTAATTCATTCGTACGATCCATTCTAATTCATTTGTCCGATCCATTCTAATTCATTCGCACGAATGTATCCATTGTAATTCATTCGTACGGTCCATTCTAATTCATTCGCACAATCCATTCTATTTCATTCGTACGATCCATTCTTACTCATTCGTATGATCCATTATGGATACATTCGTGCGAATGAATTAGAATGGATCATACGAATGAGTAAGAATGGATCGTACGAATGAAATAGAATGGATTGTGCGAATGAATTAGAATGGATCGTACGAATGAATTAGAATGGATCATGTGAAAGAATTAGAATGGATTGTATGAATGAATTAGAATAGATCGTATGAATGAATTAGAATGGATCGTACGAATGAACTAGAATGGATACATTCGTGCGAATGAATTAGAATGGACCGTACGAATGAATTAATCGTACGAATGAATTAGAAGGGATCTTACGAATGAATTAGAATGGATCGTACGAATGCACGATCCATGCTAATTCATTCGTTCGATCAATTCTAATTCATTAGCACGATCCATTCTAATTCATTCGCACGATCCATTCTAATTCATTCGCACGATCCATTCTAATTCATTCGTACGATCCATTCTAATTCTTACACACGATCCATTCTAATTCATTCGTACGATCTATTCTAATTCATTCGTACGATCCATTCTAATTCATTCGTACGATCCATACTAATTCCTTCGTACGATCCATTCTAATTCATTCATACAATCCATTCTAATTCTTTCACACGATCCATTCTAATTCATTCGTACGATCCATTCTAATTCATTCGTGCAATCCATTCTATTTCATTCGTACGATCCATTCTTACTCATTCGTACGATCCATTCTAATTCATTCACACGAATGTATCCATTCGTACGAATGAATTAGAATAGATTGTACGAATGAATTAGAATGGATCGTACGAATGAATTAGAACGGATCGTATGAATGAATTAGAATGGATCGTACGAATGAATTAGAATGGATCGTGCGAATGAATTAGAATGGATCGTACGAATGAATTAGAATGGATCGTACGAATGAACTAGAATGGATACATTCGTGCGAATGAATTAGAATGAATCGTACGAATGAATTAGAATGGATCGTACGAATGAATTATAATGGATCATAAGAATGAATTAGAATGGATCATACGAATGAAATAGAATGGATCGTACGAATGAAATAGAATGGATTGTACGAATGAATTAGAATGGATCGTACGAATGAATTAGAATGGATCGTGTGAAAGAATTAGAATGGATTATATGAATGAATTAGAATGGATCATATGAATGAATTAGAATGGATCGTGCGAATGAATTTGAATGGATCGTACGAATGAATTAGAATGGATCGTACGAATGAATTAGAATGGATACATTCGTGCGAATGAATTAGAATGGATACATTCGTGCGAAAGAATTAGAATAGATCGTATGAATGAATTAGAATGGATCCTATGAATGAATTAGAATGGATCGTGCGAATGAATTAGAATGGATCGTACGAATGAATTAGAATGGATCGAACGAATGAATTAGCATGGATCGTGCTAATGAATTAGAATGGAACGTACGAATGAATTAGAATGGATCGTGTGAAAGAATTAGAATGGATTGTATGAATGAATTAGAATGAATTCGTACGATCCATTCGAATTCATTCGCACGATCCATTCTAATTCATTCATACGATCCATTCTAATTCATTCATACAATCCATTCTAATTCTTTCACACGATCCATTCTAGTTCATTCGTAGGATCCATTCTAATTCATTCGTACAATCTATTCTATTTCATTCGTACGATCCATTCTTACTCATTCGTATGATCCATTCTAATTCATTCGGACGAATGTATCCATTCTAATTTATTCGTACGATCCATTCTAATTCATTCGTACGATCCATTCTAATTCATTCGTACGATCTATTCTTACTCATTCGAATGATCCATTCTAATTCATTCGTATGATCCATTCTAATTCATTCGTACGATCCATTCTAATTCATTCGCACAATCAATTCTAATTCATTCGTACGATCCATTCTAATTCATTCGTACGAACGTACGAATGAATTAGAATGGATCGTACGGAATGAATTAGAATGGATTGTATGAATGAATTAGAATGGATACATTCGTGCGAATTAATTAGAATGGATCATACGAATGAGTAAGAATGGATCGTACGAATGAAATAGAATGGATTGTGCGAATGAATTAGAATGGATCGTACGAATGAATTAGAATGGATCGTATGAATGAATTAGAATGGATCATACGAATGAATTAGAATGGATATATTCGTGCAAATGAATTAGAATGGATCGTATGAATGTATTAGAATGGATCATATGAGTGAATTAGAATGGATCGTACTAATGAATTAGAATGGATCTTACGAATGAATTAGAATGGATCGTACGAATGAATTAGAATGGATCATACGAATGAATTAGAATGGATACATTCGTACGAATGAATTAGACTGGATCGGACGAATGAATTAGAATGGATCGTACGAATGAATTAGAATGGATCGTACGAATAAATTAGAATGGATACATTCATCCGAATGAATTAGAATGGATCATACGAATGAGTAAGAATGGATCGTACGAATGAAATAGAATAGATTGTACGAATGAATTAGAATGGATTCGTACGAATGAATTAGAATGGATACATTCGTGCGAATGCATTAGAATGGATCGTACCAATGAGTAAGAATGGATCGTACGAATGAAATAGAATGGATTGTGCGAATGAATTAGAATGGATCGTACGAATGAATTAGAATGGATCATGTGAAAGAATTAGAATGGATTGTATGAATGAATTAGAAGAGATCGTATGAATGAATTAGAATGGATCGTACGAATGAATTAGAATGGATCGTACGAATGAATTAGAATGGATCATATGAATGAATTAGAATGGATACATTCGTGCGAATGAATTAGAATGGATACATTCGTGCGAAAGAATTAGAATAGATCGTATGAATGAATTAGAATGGATCCTATGAATGAATTAGAATGGATCGTGCGAATGAATTAGAATGGATCGTACGAATGAATTAGAATGGATCGTACGAATAAATTAGAATGGATCGTACGAATGAATTAGAATGGATCGTGCGAATAAATTAGAATGGATACATTCATGCGAAAGAATTAGAATAGATCGTATGAATGAATTAGAATGGATCCTATGAATGAATTAGAATGGATCGTGCGAATGAATTAGAATGGATCATACGAATGAATTAGAATGGATCGTGCGAATAAATTAGAATGGATCGTGCGAATGAATTAGAATGGATCGTACGAATGAATTAGAATGGATCGTGCGAATAAATTAGAACGGATACATTCGTGCGAAAGAATTAGAATAGATCGTATGAATGAATTAGAATGGATCCTATGAATGAATTAGAATGGATCGTGTGAATGAATTAGAATGGATCGTACGAATGAATTAGAATGGATCGTGCGAATAAATTAGAATGGATCGTGCGAATGAATTAGAATGGATCGTACGAATGAATTAGCATGGATCGTGCTAATGAATTAGAATGGAACATACGAATGAATTAGAATGGATCGTGTGAAAGAATTAGAATGGATTGTATGAATGAATTAGAATGAATTCGTACGATCCATTTGAATTCATTCGCACGATCCATTCTAATTCATTCATACGATCCATTCTAATTCATTCATACAATCCATTCTAATTCTTTCACACGATCCATTCTAATTCATTTATAGGATCCATTCTAATTCATTCGTACAATCTATTCTATTTCATTCATACGATCCATTCTTACTCATTCGTATGATCCATTCTTATTCATTCGGACGAATGTATCCATTCTAATTTATTCGTACGATCCATTCTAGTTCATTCGTACGATCCATTCTTACTCATTCGTATGATCCATTCTAATTCATTTGTACGATCCATTCTAATTCATTCGTACGATCCATTCTAATTCATTCGCACAATCTATTCTAATTCATTCGTACGATCCATTTTAATTCATTCGTACGATCGTACGAATGAATTAGAATGGATCGTACGGAATGAATTAGAATGGATTGTATGAATGAATTAGAATGGATACATTCGTGCGAATGAATTAGAATGGATTATACGAATGAGTAAGAATGGATCGTACGAATGAATTAGAATGGATTGTGCGAATGAATTAGAATGGATCGTATGAATGAATAAGAATGGATCGTACGAATGAATTAGAATGGATCGTGCGAATGAATTAGCATGAATCATACGAATGTATTAGAATGGATCGTACGAATGAATTAGAATGGATCGTACGAATGAATTAGAATGGATCGTACGAATGTACGATCCATGCTAATTCATTCGTTCGATCAATTCTAATTCATTAGCATGATCCATTCTAATTCATTCGTACGATCCATTCTAATTCATTCGCACGATCCATTCTAATTCATTCGTACGATCCATTCTAATTCTTTCACACGATCCATTCTAATTCATTCGTACGATCCATTCTAATTCATTCGTACGATCTATTCTAATTCATTCGTACGATCCATTCTAATTCATTCGTACGATCCATTCTAATTCCTTCGTACGATCCATTCTAATTCATTCATACAATCCATTGTAATTCTTTCACACGATACATTCTAATTCATTCGTACGATCCATTCTAATTCATTCGTGCAATCCATTCTATTTCATTCGTACGATCCATTCTTACTCATTCGTACGATCCATTCTAATTCATTCACACGAATGTATCCATTCGTACGAATGAATTAGAATAGATTGTACGAATGAATTAGAATGGATCGTACGAATGAATTAGAATGGATCGTATGAATGAATTAGAATGGATCGTGCGAATGAATTAGAATGGATCATACGAATGAATTAGAATGGATCGTACGAATGAACTAGAATGGATACATTCGTGCGAATGAATTAGAATGGATCGTACGAATGAATTAGAATGAATCGTACGAATGAATTAGAATGGATCGTACGAATGAATTAGAATAGATCATACGAATGAATTAGAATGGATCATACGAATGAGTAAGAATGGATCGTACGAATGAAATAGAATGGATTGTACGAATGAATTAGAATGGATCGTACGAATGAATTAGAATGGATCGTGTGAAAGAATTAGAATGGATTGTATGAATGAATTAGAACGGATCATATGAATGAATTAAAATGGATCGTGCGAATGAATTCGAATGGATCGTACGAATGAATTAGAATAGATCGTACGAATGAATTAGAATGGATACATTCGTGCGAATGAATTAGAATGGATACATTCGTGCGAAAGAATTAGAATAGATCGTATGAATGAATTAGAATGGATCCTATGAATGAATTAGAATGGATCGTGCGAATGAATTAGAATGGATCGTACGAATGAATTAGAATGGATCGTGCTAATCAATTAGAATTGATCGAACGAATGAATTAGCATGGATCGTGCTAATGAATTAGAATGGAACGTACGAATGAATTAGAATGGATCGTACGAATAAATTAGAATGGATCTTATGAATGAATTAGAATGGATCGTACGAATGAATTAAAATGGATCGTACGAATGAATTAGAATGGATCTTACAAATGAATTAGAATGGATCGTACGAATAAATTAGAATGGATCGTATGAATGGTTTAGAATGGATACATTCGTGCGAATGAATTAGAATGGATCGGACGAATGAATTAGAATGGATCGTACGAACGAATTAGAATGGATCAAATGAATGAATTAGAATGGTTAAATTCATGCGAATGAATTAGAATGGATCGTACGAATGGATTAGAATGGATCGTACGAATGGATTAGAATGGATACATTCGTGCGAATGAATTAGAATGGATCATACGAATGAGTAAGAATGGATCATACGAATGAAATAGAATGGATTGTACGAATGAATTAGAATGGATCGTGCGAATGAATTTGAATGGATCGTACGAATTAATTAGAATGGATCGTGCTAATGAATTAGAATTGATCGTACGAATGAAATAGAATGGATTGTACGAATGATTTAGAGTGGATCGTACGAATGAATTAGAATGGATCATACGAATGATTTAGAATGGATACATTCGTGCGAATGAATTAGAATGGATCATACGAATGAGTAAGAATGGATCGTACGAATGAAATAGAATGGATTGTACGAATGAATTAGAATGGATCGTACGAATGAATTAGAATGGATCATACGAATGAATTAGAATGGATCATACGAATGAGTAAGAATGGATCGTACGAAAGAAATAGAATGGATTGTATGAATGAATTAGAATGGATCGTACGAATAAATTAGAATGGATACATTCGCCCGAATGAATTAGAATGGATCATATGAATAAGTAAGAATGGATCGTACGAATAAAATAGAATAGATTGTACGAATGAATTAGAATGGATCGTGCGAATGAATTAGAATGGATCGTACGAATGAATTAGAATGGATCGTACGAATGAATTAGAATGGATCGTGCGAATGAATTAGAATGGATCATATTAATGAATTAGAATGGATCGTACGAATGAATTAGAATGGATACATTCGTGCGAATGAATTAGAATGGATCGTGCGAATCCATTAGACTGGATCGTGCGAATGAATAAGAATGGATCATACGAATGAATTAAAATGGATCGTACGAATTAATTAGAATGGATACATTCGTGCGAATGAATTAGAATGGATTGTATGAATGAATTAGAATGGATCGTACGAATGAATTAGAATGGATCATACGAATTAATTAGAATGGATCATACGAATGAATTAGAATGGATCGTACGAATGAATTAGAATGGATCATACGAATGAACTAGAATAGATCGTACGAATGAACTAGAATGGATACATTCGTGCGAATGAATTAGAATGGATCGTACGAATGAATTAGAATGGATCGTACGATTCATTCTAATTCATTCGTACGATCCGTTCTAATACATTCGTACGATTCATGCTAATTCATTCGCACGATCCATTCTAATTCATTCGTACGATCCATTCTTATTCATTCATACGATCCATTCTAATTCATTCGCACAATCCAATCTAATTCATTCGTACAATCCATTCTAATTCAATCGTATGATCCATTCTAACTCATTCGGTGGATCCATTTTAATTCATTCGTACGATCCATTCTAATTCATTCCCACGATCCATTCTAATTTTTTCGTACGATCTATTCTAATTCATTCGTACGATCTATTCTGATTCATTCGCACGAATGTAACCATTCTAATTCATTCATATGATTCATTCTAATTCATTCGTATGAGCTATTCTAATTCATTCGTACAATCCATTCTAATTCATTCGTACGATCCATTGTAATTCATTCATACAATCCATTTAGATTCATTCGCACAAATATATCCATTCAAATTCATTCGTACGATCCAGTCTAATTCATTCGTACGATCCATTCTAATTCATTCGCATGAATATATCCATTCTAATTCTTTCGTACGATGCATTCTAATTCATTCGTACGATCCATTCTAATTCATTCGTACGATCCATTCTAATTCATTCGTACGATCCATTCTAATTCATTCGCACGATTGTATCCATTCTAATTCATTCGTACAATCCATTCTATTTCATTCGTACGATCCATTCTTACTCATTCGTATGATCCATTCTAATTCATTCGTATGATCCATTCTAATTCATTCGTACGATCCATTCTACTTCATTCGTACGATCCATTCTAATTCATTCGTATGATCCATTCTAATTAATTCTTATGATCCATTCTAATTCATTCGTACGATCCATTCTAATTCATTCATACCATCCATTCTAATTCATTCGTACGATCCATTCTAATTCACTCATACGATCCATTCTAATACATTCATACGATCCATTCTAATTCATTTGCACGAATATATCCATTCTAATTCATTCGTACGATCCATTCTAATTCCTTCGTACGATCCATTCTAATTCATTCGTACGATCTATTCTAATTCATTCGTACGATCCATTCTAATTCATTCGCACGATTGTATCCATTCTAATTCATTCGTACAATCCATTCTATTTCATTCGTACGATCCATTCTTACTCATTCGTATGATCCATTCTAATTCATTCGTATGATCCATTCTAATTCATTCGTACGATCCATTCTACTTCATTCGTACGATCCATTCTAATTCATTCGTATGATCCATTCTAATTAATTCGTTTGATCCATTCTAATTCATTCGTACGATCCATTCTAATTCATTCATACCATCCATTCTAATTCATTCGTACGATCCATTCTAATTCACTCATACGATCCATTCTAATACATTCATACGATCCATTCTAATTCATTTGCACGAATATATCCATTCTAATTCATTCGTACGATCCATTCTAATTCCTTCGTACGATCCATTCTAATTCATTCGTACGATCTATTCTAATTCATTCGTACGATCCATTCCAATTCATTCGTACGATCCATTCTAATTCCTTCGTACGAATAAATTAGAATGGATCGTATGAATGAATTAGAATGGATCGTGCGAATGAATTCGAATGGATCGTACGAATTCATTCTAATTCATTCATACAATCCATTCTAATTCTTTCACACAGTATCCATTCTAATTCATTCATACGATCTATTCTAATTCTTTCGCACGAATATATCCATTCTAATTCATTCGCACGAATGTATCCATTCTAATTCATTCGTACGATCCATTCTAATTCATTCGTTCGTACGATCCATTCTAATTCATTCGCATGAATGTAACCAATCTAATTCATTCATACGATCCATTCTAATTCATTCGTACGATCCATTCTAATTCATTCGTACGATCAGTTCTAATTCATTCACAAAATCTATTCTAATTCATTCATACGATCCATTCTAATTCATTCACACGAATGTATCCATTCTAATTCATTCATACGATCCATTCTATTCATTCGTACGATCCATTCTTACTCATTGGTACGATCCATTCTAATTCATTCGCACGATCCATTCTAATTCATTCGTACGATCCATTCTAATTCATTCGTACGATCCATTCTAATTCATTCGTAAGATCCATTCTAATTCATTCGTACGATCCATTCTAATTCATTCGTACGATCCATTCTAATTCATTCGCACGAATGTATCCATTCTAGTTCATTCGTACGATCCATTCTAATTCATTCGTAAGATCCATTCTAATTCATTCGCATGATCCATTCTAATTCATTCGTACGATCCATTCTAATTCATTCATACGATCTATTCTAATTCATTTGTACGATC
Organism: Chamaelirium japonicum; assembly: GCA_947650365.1. NCBI lineage: Eukaryota > Viridiplantae > Streptophyta > Magnoliopsida > Liliales > Melanthiaceae > Chamaelirium > Chamaelirium japonicum. The sequence continues at coordinate 652,464 of CANTAL010000130.1, read as the reverse complement.
CATTCTAATTCATTCGCACAAATGTATCCATTCTAATTCATTCGTACGATCCATTCTAATTCATTCGCACGATCCATTCTAATTCATTCGTACGATCCATTCTAATTCTTTCACACGATCCATTCTAATTCATTCGTACGATCCATTCTAATTCATTCGCACGATCCATTCTAATTCATTCGTACGATCCATTCTAATTCATTCATACGATCCATTCTAATTCATTCGTACGATCCATTCAAATTGATTCGTCCGATCCATTCTAATTCATTCTATTCATTCGTACGATCAATTCTTACTCATTGGTACGATCCATTCTAGTTTATTCGTACGATCCATTCTAATTCATTCGTACGGTCCATTCTAGTTCATTCGTACGATCCATTCTAATTCATTCGTACGATCCATTCTAATTCATTCGTAAGATCCATTCTAATCCATTCGTACGATCCATTCAAATTCATTCGTACGATCCATTCTAATTCATTCGCACGAATGTATCCATTCTAGTTCATTCGTACGATCCATTCTAATTCATTCGTACGATCCATGCTAATTCATTCGCACGATCCATTCTAATTCATTCGTACGATCCATTCTAATTCATTCGTACGATCCATTCTCATTCATTCGCACAAATGTATCCATTCTAATTCATTCGTACGATCCATTCTAATTCATTCGCACGATCCATTCTAATTCATTCGTACGATCCATTCTAATTCTTTCACGTGATCCATTCTAATTCATTCGTACGATCCATTCTAATTCATTCGCACGATCCATTCTAATTCATTCGTACGATCCATTCTAATTCATTCATACGATCCATTCTAATTCATTCGTACGATCCATTCTAATTCATTCGCGCAAATGTATCCATTCAAATTCATTCGTACGATCCATTCTAATTCATTCGCACGATCCATTCTAATTCATTCGTACGATCCATTCTAATTCATTCGTACGATCCATTCTAATTCATTCGTATAATCCATTCTAATTAATTTGTATGATCAATTCTAATTCATTCGTACGATCCATTCTAATTCCTTCATACAATCCATTCTAATTCATTCGCACGAATGTATCCATTCTAATTAATTCGTACGATCCATTCTAATTCATTTGTATGATCTATTCTTATTCATTCGCACGATCCATTCTAATTGATTCGCACGATCCATTCTAATTCATTCGCACGAATGTATCCATTCTAATTCATTCGTACGATCCATTCTAATTTATTAATATGATCCATTCTAAGTCAATCGTACGATCCATTCTAATTCATATGCACAAAGGTATCCATTCTAATTCATTCGCACGAAAGAATTAGAATGGATTGTTTGAAAGAATAAAAATAGATCGTGCGAATGAATTAGAATGAATCGTACGAAGGAATTAGAATGGATCGTACGAAGGAATTAGAATGGATCGTACGAATGAGTAAGAATGGATCGTATGAATGAATTAGAATGGATCGTACGAATAAATTAGAATGGATACATTCGTCCGAATAAATTAGAATGGATCATACGAATGAGTAAGAATGGATCCTACGAATGAAATAGAATAGATTGTACGAATGAATTAGAATGGATCCTACGAATGAATTAGAATGGATCGTGTGAAAGAATTAGAATGGATTGTATGAATGAATTAGAATGAATTCGTATGATCCATTCGAATTCATTCGCACGATCCATTCTAATTCATTTATACGATCCATTCTAATTCATTCATACAATCCATTCTAATTCTATCACACGATCCATTCTAATTCATTCGTAGGATTAATTCTAATTCATTCGTACAATCTATTCTTTTTCATTCGTACGATCCATTCTTACTCATTCGTATGATCCATTCTAATTCATTCGGACGAATGTATCCATTCTAATTTATTCGTACGATCCATTCTAATTCATTCGTACGATCCATTCTAATTCATTCGTACGATCCATTCTAATTCATTCGTCCGATCCATTCTAATTCATTCGCACAAATGTATCCATTCTAATTCATTCGTACGATCTATTTTAATTCATTCGTACGATCCATTCCAATTCATTCGTAAGATCCATTCTAATTCATTCGTACGATCCATTCTAATTCATTCGTACGATCCATTCTAATTCATTCGCTCGAATGTATCCATTCTAATTCATTCATACGATCTATTCTAATTCATTCGTACGATCCATTCTAATTCATTCGTAAGATCCATTCTAATTCATTCGTACGATCCATTCTAGTTCATTCGTACGATCCATTCTAATTCATTCGTACGATCCATTCTAATTCATTCGCACGATCCATTCTAATTCATTCGTACGATCCATTCTAATTCATTCATACGATCCATTCTAATTCATTCGTACGATCCATTCTAATTCATTCGCACAAATGTTTCCATTCTAATTCATTCGTACGATCCATTCTAATTCATTCGCACGATCCATTCTAATCCATTCGTACGATCCATTCTAATTCATTCGCACGATCTGTTCTTATTCATTCGCACAATCCATTCTAATTCATTCGCACGAATGTATCCATTCTAATTCATTCGTACGATCCATTCTAATTCATTCGTACGATCCATTCTAATTCATTCGTATGATCCATTCTAATTAATTCGTATTATCCATTCTAATTCATTCGTATGATCCATTCTAATTCATTCGTATGATCTATTCTTATTCATTCGCACGATCCAGTCTAATTGATTCGCAAGATCCATTCTAATTCATTCGCACGAATGTATCCATTCTAATTCATTCGTACGATCCATTCTAATTCATTAATATGATTCATTCTAATTCATTCATACGATCCATTCTAATTCATATGCACAAAGGTATCCATTCTAATCAATTCGTAGGATCCATTCTAATCCATTCGTACGATCCATTCTAATTCATTCGTACGATCCATTCTAATTCATTCGCTCGAATGTATCCATTCTAATCCATTCGTACGATCCATTCTAATTCATTCGCATGAATGTAACCATTCTAATTCATTCATTTGATCCATTCTAATTCATTCGTACGATCCATTCTAATTCATTCGTCCGATCCATTCTAATTCATTCGCACGAATGTATCCATTCTAATTCATTCGTACGATCCATTCTAATTCATTCGTACGATCCATTCTAATTCATTCATAAGATCCATTCTAATTCATTCGTACGATCCATTCTAATTCATTCGCACGATCCATTCTAATTCATTCGTACGATCAATTCTAATTCATTCGCACGAATGTATCCATTCTAATTCATTCGTACGATCCTGAATTAGAATGGATCGTACGAATGAATTAGAATGGATACCTTTGTGCATATGAATTAGAATGGATCGTACGAATGAATTAGAATGGATCATATTAATGAATTAGAATGGATCGTACGAATGAATTAGAATGGATACATTAGTGCGAATGAATTAGAATGGATCGTGCACGAATGTATCCATTCTAATTCATTCGTACGATCCATTCTAATTCATTAATATGATCCATTCTAATTCATTCGTACGATCCATTCTAATTCATATGCACAAAGGTATCCATTCTAATCCATTCGTAGGATCCATTCTAATCCATTCGTATGATCCATTCTAATTCATTCGTATGATCCATTTTAATTCATTCGCTCGAATGTATCCATTCTAATCTATTCGTACGATCCATTCTAATCCATTCGTACGATCCATTCTAATTCATTCACATGAATGTAACCATTCTAATTCATACATTTGATCCATTCTAATTCATTCGTACGATCCATTCTAATTCATTCGTCCGATCTATTCTAATTCATTCGCACGAATGTATCCATTCTAATTCATTCGTACGGTCCATTCTAATTCATTCGTACGATCCATTCTATTTCATTCGTACGATCCATTCTTACTCATTCGTATGATCCATTCTAATTCATTCGCACGAATGTATCCATTCTAATTCATTCATACAATCCATTCTAATTCATTCCGTACGATCCATTCTAATTCATTCGTATGATCGTACGAATGAATTAGAATGGATCGTACGAATGAATTAGAATAGATTGTGCGAATGAATTAGAATGGATCGTACGAATGAATTAGAATGGATCGTACGAATGAATTAGAATGGATCATACGAATGAGTAAGAATGGATCATACGAATGAATTAGAATGGATCGTACGAATAAATTAGAATGGATCGTACGAATAAATTAGAATGGATACATTCGTCCGAATGAATTAGAATGGATCATACGAATGAGTAAGAATGGATCGTGTGAAAGAATTAGAATGGATTGTATGAATGAATTAGAATGGATCGTATGAATGAATTAGAATGGATCGTGCGAATGAATTCGAAAGGATCGTACAAATTCATTCTAATTCATTCATACAATCCATTCTAATTCTTTCACACGATCCATTCTAATTCATTCGTACGTTCCATTCTAATTCATTAGCACGATCCATGCTAATTCATTCGTTCGATCAATTCTAATTCATTAGCACGATCCATTCTAATTCATTCGTACGATCCATTCTAATTCATTCGCACGATCCATTCTAATTCATTCATAGGATCCATTCTAATTCATTCATACGATCTATTCTAATTCTTTCGCACGAATGTATCCATTCTAATTCATTCGCACGAATGTATCCATTCTAATTCATTCGTACGATCCATTCTAATTCATTCGTACAATCCATTCTATTTCATTCGTACGATCCATTCTTACTCATTCGTATGATCCATTCTAATTCATTCGTATGATCCATTCTAATTCGTTCGTACGATCCATTCTAATTCATTCGTACGATCCATTCTAATTCATTCGTACGATCCATTCTAATTCATTCGCACGAATGTATCCATTCTAGTTCATTCGTACGATCCATTCTAATTCATTCGTACGATCCATTCTAATTCAGGATCGTACGAATGAATTAGAATGGATACATTCGTGCGAATGAATTAGAATTGATCGTACGAATGAATTAGAATGGATCGTGCGAATGAATAAGAATGGATCGTACGAATGAATTAGAATGGATTGTATGAATGAATTAGAATGGATCGTGTGAAAGAATTAGAATGGATTGTATGAATGAATTAGAATGAATTCGTACGATCCATTCGAATTCATTCGCACGATCCATTCTAATTCATTCATTCAATCCATTCTAATTCTTTCACACGATCCATTCTAATTCATTCGTAGGATCCATTCTAATTCATTCGTACAATCTATTCTATTTCATTCGTACGATCCATTCTTACTCATTCGTATGATCCATTCTAATTCATTCGGACGAATGTATCCATTCTAATTTATTCGTACGATCCATTCTAATTCATTCGTACGATCCATTCTAATTCATTCGTACGATCTATTCTAATTCATTCGTACGATCCATTCTAATTTAATTCGTACGATCCATTCTAATTCATTCGCTCGAATGTATCCATTCTAATCCATTCGTACGATCCATTCTAATCCATTCGTACAATCCATTCTAATTCATTCGCATGAATGTAACCATTCTAATTCATTCATTTGATCCATTCTAATTCATTCGTACGATCCATTCTAATTCATTCATCCGATCTATTCTAATTCATTCGCACGAATGTATCCATTCTAATTCATTCGTACGATCCATTCTAATTCATTCGTACGATCCATTCTATATCATTCGTAAGATCCATTCTAATTCATTCGTACGATCCATTCTAATTCATTTATACGATCCATTCTAATTCATTCGCACGAATGTATCCATTCAAGTTCATTCGTACGATCCATTCTAATTCATTCGTACGATCCATTCTAATTCATTCGCACGATCCATTCTAATTCATTCGTACGATCAATTCTAATTCATTCGCACGAATGTATCCATTCTAATTCATTCATACGATCCTGAATTAGAATGGATCGTACGAATGAATTAGAATGGATACCTTTGTGCATATGAATTAGAATGGATCGTACGAATGAATTAGAATGGATCATAATAATGAATTAGAATTGATCGTACAAATGAATTAGAATGGATCGTACGAATGAATTAGAATGGATCTTACGAATGGATTAGAATGGATACATTCGTGCGAATTAATTAGAATGGTTACATTCATGCGAATGAATTAGAATGGATCGTACGAATGGATTAGAATGGATACATTCGAGCGAATGAATTAGAATGGATCGTACGAATGAATTAGAATGGATCGTACGAATGAATTAGAATAGATCGTACGAATGAATTAGAATGGATCGTACGAATGAATTAGAATGGATCGTGTGAAAGAATAAGAATGGATCGTATGAATGAATTAGAATAGATCGTGCGAATGAATTAGAATGGATCGTACGAATGAATTAGAATGGATCGTGCGAATGAATTAGAATTGATCGAACGAATGAATTAGCATGGATCGTGCATTCGTACGATCCATTCTAATTCATTCGTAAGATACATTCTAATTCATTCGTACGATCCATTCTAATTCATTCGTACGATCCATTCTAATTCATTCGCACGAATGTATCCATTCTAGTTCATTCGTACGATCCATTCTAATTCATTCATACGATCTATTCTAATTCATTCATACAATCCATTCTAATTCTTTCACACTATCCATTCTAATTCATTCGTACGATCCATTCTAATTCCTTCGCACAATCCATTCTATTTAATTCGTACGATCCATTCTTACTCATTCGTATGATCCATTCTAATTCATTCGCACGAATGTATCCATAATGGATCATACGAATGAGTAAGAATGGATCGTACGAATGAAATAGAATGGATTGTGCGAATGAATTAGAATGGACCGTACGAATGAATTATAATGGATACATTCGTGCGAATGAATTAGAATGGACCGGACGAATAAATTAGAATGGATCGTACGAATGAATTAGAATGGATCGTACGAATAAATTAGAATGGAAACATTCGTCCGAATTAATTAGAATGGATCAAACGAATAAGTAAGAATGGATCGTACGAATGAAATAGAATAGATTGTACGAATGAATTAGAATGGATCGTGCGAATGAATTAGAATGGATCGTATGAATGAATTAGAATGGATCGTACGAATGAATTAGAATGGATCGTGTGAATGAATTAGAATGGATCATATTAATGAATTAGAATTGATTGTACGAATGAATTAGAATGGATACATTCGTGCGAATGAATTAGAATGGATCGTGCGAATCCATTAGACTGGATCGTGCGAATGAATAGGAATGGATCATACGAATGAATTAGAATGGATATTACGAATTAATTAGAATGGATATATTCGTGCGAATGAATTAGAATGGATTGTATGAATGAATTAGAATGGATCGTACGAATGAATTAGAATGGATCATACGAATTAATTAGAATGGATCATACGAATGAATTAGAATGGATCGTATGAATGAATTAGAATGGATCCATTCTAATTGATTCGTACGATCCATTCTAATTCATTCGTCCGATCCATTCTAATTCGTACGATCCATTCTAATTCATTCGCACGAATGTATCCATAATGGATTATACGAATGAGTAAGAATGGATCGTGCGAATGAAATAGAATGGATTGTGCGAATGAATTAGAATGGACCGTACGAATGAATTAGAATGGATACATTCGTGCGAATGAATTAGAATGGATCGGACGAATGAATTAGAATGGATCGTATGAATGAATTAGAATGGATCCATTCTAATTCATTCGTACGATCCATTCTAATTCATTCGTACGATCCATTCTAATTCATTCGTATGATCCATTCTAATTAATTCGTATGATCCATTCTAATTCATTCGTACGATCCATTCTAATTCATTCATACAATCCATTCTAATTCATTCGCACGAATGTATCCATTCTAATTAATTCGTACGATCCATTCTAATTCATTCGTATGATCTATTCTTATTCATTCGCACGATCCAGTCTAATTGATTCGCACGATCCATTCTAATTCATTCGCACGAATGTATCCATTCTAATTCATTCGTACGATCCATTCTAATTCATTAATATGATCCATTCTAATTCATTCGTACGATCCATTCTAATTCATATGCACAAAGGTATCCATTCTAATCCATTCGTAGGATCCATTCTAATCCATTCGTACGATCCATTCTAATTCATTCGTACGATCCATTCTATTTCATTCGCTCGAATGTATCCATTCTAATCCATTCGTACGATCCATTCTAATCCATTCGTACGATCCATTCTAATTCATTCGCATGAATGTAACCATTCTACTTCATTTATTTGATCCATTCTAATTCATTCGTACGATCCATTCTAATTCATTCGTCCGATCCATTCTAATTTATTCGTACGAATGTATCCATTCTAATTCATTCGTACGATCCATTCTAATTCCTTAATATGATCCATTCTAATTCATTCGTACGATCCATTCTAATTCATTCGTACGATCCATTCTAATTCATTCGTACGATCCATTCTAATTCATTCGTACGATCCATTCTAATTCATTCGTACGATCCATTCTAATTCATTCGCACGAATGTATCCATTCAAGTTCATTCGTACGATCCATACTAATTCATTCGTATGATCCATTCTAATTCATTCGCACGAATGTATCCATTCTAATTCATTTGTACGATCCATTCTAATTCATTAATATGATCCATTCTAATTCATTCGTACGATCCATTCTAATTCATATGCACAAAGGCATCCATTCTAATTCATTCGTACGATCCATTCTAATTCAGGATCGTACGAATGATTTAGAATGGATACATTCGTGCGAAAGAATTAGAATTGATCGTACGAATGAATTAGAATGGATCGTGCGAATGAATTAGAATGGATCGTATGAATCAATTAGAATGGATCGTACGAATGAACTAGAATGGATACATTCGTGCGAATGAATTAGAATGGATCGTACGAATGAATTAGAATAGATCGTACGAATGAATTAGAATGGATCTTACGAATGAATTAGAATGGATCGTACGAATGAAATAGAATGGATCGTACGAATGAATTAGAATGGATACATTCGTGCGAATGAATTAGAATGGATCGGACGAATGAATTAGAATGGATCGTACGAATGAATTAGAATGGATCAAATGAATGAATTAGAATGGTTACATTCATGCGAACGAATTAGAATGGATCGTACGAATGGATTAGAATGGATCGTACGAATGGATTAGAATGGATACATTCGAGCGAATGAATTAGAATGGATCGTACGAATGAATTAGAATGGATCGTACAAATGGATTAGAATGGATCCTACGAATGGATTAGAATGGATACCTTTGTGCATAATGGATCGTACGAATGAATTAGAATGGATACATTCGTGCACGATCCATTCTAATTCATTCGCACGAATGTATCCATTCTAATTCATTCGTACGATCCATTCTAATTCATTAATATGATCCATTCTAATTCATTCGTACGATCCATTCTAATTCATTCGTACGATCCATTCTAATTCACTCATACGATCCATTCTAATACATTCATACGATCCATTCTAATTCATTTGCACGAATATATCCATTCTAATTCATTCGTACGATCCATTCTAATTCATTCGCACGAATGTATCCATTCTAATTCATTCGTACGATCCATTCTAATTCATTCGGACGAATGTATCCATTCTAATTCATTCATAGGATCCATTCTAATTCATTCGCATGATCCATTCTAATTCATTCGTACGATCCATTCTAATTCATTCATACGATCCATTCTAATTCATTCGTACGATCCATTCTAATTCATTCGCACAAATGTATCCATTCTAATTCATTCGTACGATCCATAATAATTCATTCGCACGATCCATTCTTACTCATTCGTATGATCGATTCTAATTCATTCGGGTATCCATTCTAATTTATTCGTACGATCCATTCTAATTCATTCGTACGATCCATTCTAATTCATTCGTAAGATCCATTCTAATTCATTTGCATGAATGTATCCATAATGGATCATACGAATGAGTAAGAATGGATCGTGCGAATGAAATAGAATGGATTGTGTGAATGAATTAGAATGGACCGTACGAATGAATTAGAATGGATACATTCGTGCGAATGAATTAGAATGGATCGGACGAATGAATTAGAATGGATCGTACGAATGAATTAGAATGGATCGTATGAATAAATTAGAATGGATACATTCGTCCGAATGAAATAGAATGGATCATACGAATGAGTAAGAATGGATCGTACGAATGAAATAGAATAGATTGTACGAATGAATTAGAATGGATCCTACGAAAGAATTAGAATGGATCGTGTGAAAGAATTAGAATGGATTGTATGAATGAATTAGAATGGATCGTGCGAATGAATTAGAATGGATCGTACGAATGAATTAGAATGGATCGTGCTAATGAATTAGAATTGATCGAACGAATGAATTAGCATGGATCATACTAATGAATTAGAATGGAACGTACGAATGAATTAGAATGGATCGTGTGAAAGAATTAGAATGGATTGTATGAATGAATTAGAATGAATTCGTATGATCCATTCGAATTCATTCGCACGATCCATTCTAATTCATTCATAAGATCCATTCTAATTCATTCATACAATCCATTCTAATTCACTCACACGATCCATTCTAATTCATAAGTAGGATCCATTTTAATTCATTCGTACAATCTATTCTATTTCATTCGTACTATCCATTCTTACTCATTCGTATGATCTATTCTAATTCATTCGGACGAATGTATCCATTCTAATTTATTCGTACGATCCATTCTAATTCATTCGTACGATCCATTCTAATTCATTCGTACGATCCATTCTAATTCATTCGCACGAATGTATGCATTCTAATTCATTCGTACGGTCCATTCTAATTCATTCGCACAATCCATTCTATTTCATTCGTACGATCTATTCTTACTCATTCGTATGATCCATTATTGATACATTCGTGCGAATGAATTAGAATGGATCATACGAATGAGTAAGAATGGATCGTACGAATGAAATAGAATGGATTGTGCGAATGAATTAGAATGGATCGTACGAATGAATTAGAATGGATCGTGTGAAAGAATTAGAATGGATTGTATGAATGAATTAGAATAGATCGTATGAATGAATTAGAATGGATCGTACGAATGAATTAGAATGGATCGTACGAATGAATTAGAATGGATCGTACGAATGAATTAGAATGGATCTTACGAATAAATTAGAATGGATCGTACGAATAAATTAGAATGGATACATTCGTCCGAATGAATTAGAATGGATCATACGAATGAGTAAGAATGGATTGTACGAATGAATTAGAATGGATCCTACGAATGAATTAGAATAGATCGTGTGAAATAATTAGAATGGATTGTATGAATGAATTAGAATGAATTCGTACGATCCATTCGAATTCATTCGCACGATTCATTCTAATTCATTCATACGATCCATTCTAATTCATTCATACAATCCATTCTAATTCTTTCACACGATCCATTCTAATTCATTCGTAGGATCCATTCTAATTCATTCGTACAATCTATTCTAATACATTCGTACGATCCATTCTTACTCATTCGTATGATCCATTCTAATTCATTCGGACGAATGTATCCATTCTAATTTATTCGTACGATCCATTCTAATTCATTCGTACGATCTATTCTAATTCATTCGTACGATCCATTCTAATTCATTCGTCCGATCCATTCTAATTCATTCGCACGAATGTATCCATTCTAATTCATTCGTACGATCCATTCTAATTCATTCGTACGATCCATTCTAATTCATTCGTAAGATCCATTCTAATTCATTCGTACGATCCATTCTAATTCATTCATACGATCCATTCTAATTCATTCGCACGAATGTATCCATTCTAGTTCATTCGTACGATCCATTCTAATTCATTCGTACGATCCATTCTAATTCATTCGTACGATCCATTCTAATTCATTCGTACGATCCATTCTAATTCCTTCGTACGATCCATTCTAATTAATTCGTACGATCCATTCTAATTCATTCATACAATCCATTCTAATTTTTTCACACGATCCATTCTAATTCATTCGTACGATCCATTCTAATTCATTCGTGCAATCCATTCTATTTCATTCGTACGATCCATTCTTACTCATTCATACGATCCATTCTAATTCATTCACACGAATGTATCCATTCGTACGAATGAATTAGAATAGATTGTACGAATGAATTAGAATGGATCGTACGAATGAATTAGAATGGATCGTACGAAGGAATTAGAATGGATCGTACGAATGAATTAGAATGGATCGTAAGAATGAATTAGAATAGATCGTACGAATGAATTAGAATGGATCGTACGAAGGAATTAGAATGGATCGTACGAATGAATTAGAATGGATATATTCGTGCAAATGAATTAGAATGGATCGTATGAATGTATTAGAATGGATCGTATGAGTGAATTAGAATGGATCATACGAATGAATTAGAATGGATCGTATGAATGAATTAGAATGGATACATTCGTGCGAATGAATTAGAATTGATCGTACGAATGAATTAGAATGGATCGTGCGAATGAATTAGAATGGATCGTACGAATGAATTAGAGTGGATCGTACGAATGAAATAGAATGGATACATTCGTGCGAATGAATTAGAATGGATCGTACGAATGAATTAGAATGGATCGTACGAATGAATTAGAATGGTTCTTACGAATGAATTAGAATGGATACATTCGTGCGAATGAATTAGAATGGATCGTACGAATGAGTTAGAATGGATCGTACGAATGAATTAGAATGGATACATTCGTGCGAATGAATTAGAATGGATTGTGCGAATGAATAAAAACAGATCGTGCGAATGAATTAGAATGGATCGTATGAATGAATTAGAATGGATCGTGTGAATGAATTAGAATGGATCGTACGAATGAATTAAAATGGATACATTTGTGCGAATGAATTAGAATGGATCGTACGAATGAATTAGAATGGATCGTATGAATGAATTAGAATGGATCGTATGAATGAATTAGAATGGATCGTGCGAATGAATTAGAATGGATCGTACGAATGAATTAGAATGGATCGTACGAATGAACTAGAATGGATACATTCGTGCAAATGAATTAGAATGGATCGTACAAATGAATTAGAATGGATTGTACGAATGAATTAGAATGGATCGTACGAATAAATTAGAATGGATACATTCGTGCGAATGAATTAGAATGGATCGGACGAATGAATTACAATGGATCGTACGAATGAATTAGAATGGATCGTACGAATAAATTAGAATGGATACATTCGTCCAAATGAATTAGAATGTATCATACGAATGAGTAAGAATGGATCGTAGGAATGAAATAGAATAGATTGTACGAATGAATTAGAATGGATCCTACGAATGAATTAGAATGGATCGTGTGAAAGAATTAGAATGGATTGTATGAATGAATTAGAATGGATCGTATGAATGAATTAGAATGGGTCGTGCGAATGAATTCGAATGGATCGTACGAATTTATTCTAATTCATTCATACAATCCATTCTAATTCTTTCACACGATCTTTTCTAATTCATTCGTAGGATCCATTCTAATTCATTCGTACAATCTATTCTATTTCATTCGTACGATCCATTCTTACTCATTCGTATGATCCATTCTAATTCATTCGTACAATCTATTCTATTTCATTCGTACGATCCATTCTTACTCATTCGTATAATCCATTCTAATTCATTCGGACGAATGTATCCATTCTAATTTATTCGTACGATCCATTCTAATTCATTCGTAAGATCCATTCTAATTCTTTCATATGATCCATTCTAATTCATTCATACAATCCATTCTAATTCTTTCACACGATCCATTCTAATTCATTCGTAGGATCCATTCTAATTCATTCGTACAATCTATTCTATTTCATTCGTACGATCCATTCTTACTCATTCGTATGATCCATTCTAATTCATTCGGACAAATGTATCCATTCTAATTTATTCGTACGATCCATTCTAATTCATTCATACGATCCATTCTAATTCATTCGTATAATCCATTCTAATTCATTCGTCCGATCCATTCTAATTCATTCGCACGAATGTATCCATTCTAATTCATTCGTACGATCCATTCTAATTTATTCGTACGGTCCATTCTAATTCATTCGTAAGATCCATTCTAATTCATTCGTACGATCCATTCTAATTCATTCGTACGATCCATTCTAATTCATTCGCACGAATGTAACCATTCTAGTTCATTCGTACGATCCATTCTAATTCATTCGTACGATCCATTCTAATTCATTCGCACGATCCATTCTAATTCATTCGTACGATCCATTCTAATTCATTCGTACGATCTATTCTAATTCATTCGCACGAATGTATCCATTCTAGTTCATTCGTACGATCCATTCTAATTCATTCGTACGATCCATTCTAATTCATTTGCACGATCCATTCTAATTCATTCGTACGATCCATTCTAATTCATTCATACGATCCATTCTAATTCATTCGTACGATCCATTCTAATTCATTCGCACAAATGTATCCATTCTAATTCATTCGTACGATCCATTCTAATTCATTCTCACGATCCATTCTAATTCATTTGTACGATCCATTCTAATTCTTTCACACGATGCATTCTAATTCATTCGTACGATCCATTCTAATTCATTCGCACGATCCCTTCTAATTCATTCGTACGATCCATTCTACTTCATTCATACGATCCATTCTAATTCATTCGTACGATCCATTCTAATTCATTCGCACAAATGCATCCATTCTAATTCATTCGTACGATCCATTCTAATTCATTCGCACGATCCATTCTAATTCATTCGTACGATCCATTCTAATTCATTCGCACGATCTGTTCTTATTCAATCGCACAATCCATTCTAATTCATTCGCACGAATGTATCCATTCTAATTCATTCGTACGATCCATTCTAATTCATTCGTACGATCCATTCTAATTCATTCGTATGATCCATTCTAATTAATTCATATGATCCATTCTAATTCATTCGTACGAACCATTCTAATTCATTCATACAATCCATTCTAATTCATTCGTACGATCCATTCTAATTCACTCATACGATCCATTCTAATACATTCATACGATCCATTCTAATTCATTTGCACGAATATATCCATTCTAATTCATTCGTACAATCCATTCTAATTCATTCGTACGATCCATTCTAATTCATTCGCACAATCCATTCTAATTCATTCGCACGAATGTATCCATTCTAATTCATTCGTACGATCCATTCTAATTCATTCGTACGATCCATTCTAATTCATTCGTATGATCCATTCTAATTAATTCGTATTATCCATTCTAATTCATTCGTACGATCCATTCTAATTCATTCATACAATCCATTCTAATTCATTCGTACGATCCATTCTAATTTACTCATACGATCCATTCTAATACATTCATACGATCCATTCTAATTCATTTGCACGAATATATCCATTCTAATTCATTCGTACGATCCATTCTAATTCCTTCGTACGATCCATTCTAATTCATTCGTACGATCTATTCTAATTCATTCGCACGATCCATTCTAATTCATTCGTACGATCCATTCTAATTCTTTCACACGATCCATTCAAATTCATTCGTACGATCCATTCAAACGTACGAATGAATTAGAATGGATCGTGCGAATGAATTAGAATGGATCGTGCGAATGAATTAGAATGGATCGTACGAATGAATTAGAATGGATCGTACGAATGAACTAGAATGGATACATTCGTGCGAATGAATTAGAATGGATCGTACGAATGATTTAGAATGGATCGTACGAATGAATTAGAATGGATCTTACGAATGAATTAGAATGGATCGTACGAATGAATTAGAATGGATACATTCGTGCGAATGAATTAGAATGGATCGGACGAATGAATTAGAATGGATCGTACGAATGAATTAGAATGGATCGTACGAATGAATTAGAATAGATCGTACGAATAAATTAGAATGGATACATTCGTCCGAATGAATTAGAATGGATCATACGAATGAGTAAGAATGGATCGTACGAATGAAATAGAATAGATTGTACGAATGAAATAGAATGGATTCGTACGAATGAATTAGAATGGATACATTCGTGTGAATGAATTAGAATGGATCGTACCAATGAGTAAGAATGGATCGTACGAATGAAATAGAATGGATTGTGCGAATGAATTAGAATGGATCGTACGAATGAATTAGAATGGATTGTGTGAAAGAATTAGAATGGATTGTATGAATGAATTAGAATAGATCGTATGAATGAATAAGAACAGATCGTGCGAATGAATTAGAATGGATCGTACGAATGAATTAGAATGGATCGTGCGAATGAATTAGAATGGATCGTACGAATGAATTAGAATGGATACATTTGTGCAAATGAATTAGAATGGATCGTACGAATGAATTAGAATGGATTGTATGAATGAATTGGAATGGATCGTACGAATGAATTAGAATGGATCGTGCGAATGAATTAGAATGGATCTTACGAATGAATTAGAATGGATCGTACGAATGAACTAGAATGGATACATTCGTTTGAATGAATTAGAATGGATCATACGAATGAATTAGAATGGATCGTACGAATGAATTAGAATGGATCTTACGAATGAATTGGAATGGATCGTACGAATGAATTAGAATGGATCGTACAAATGAATTAGAATGGATACATTCATGCGAATGAATTAGAATGGATCGGACGAATGAATTAGAATGGATCGTACGAATGAATTAGAATGGATCGTATGAATGAATTAGAATGGATCGTGCTAATGAATTAGAATTGATCGTACGAATGAAATAGAATGGATTGTATGAATGATTTAGAATGGATCGTACGAATGAATTAGAATGGATCGTACGAATGATTTAGAATGGATACATTCGTGCGAATGAATTAAAATTGATCATACGAATGAGTAAGAATGGATCGTACGAATGAAATAGAATGGATCATATTAATGAATTAGAATGGATCGTACGAATGAATTAGAATGGATACATTCGTGCGAATGAATTAGAATGGATCGTGCACGAATGTATCCATTCTAATTCATTCGTACGATCCATTCTAATTCATTAATATGATCCATTCTAATTCATTCGTACAATCCATTCTAATTCATATGCACAAAGGTATTCATTCTAATCCATTCGTAGGATCCATTCTAATCCATTCGTACGATCCATTCTAATTCATTCGTATGATCCATTCTAATTCATTCGCTCGAATGTATCCATTCTAATCCATTCGTACGATCCATTCTAATCCATTCGTACGATCCATTCTATTTCATTCGCATGAATGTAACCATTCTAATTCATTCATTTGATCCATTCTAATTCAATCGTACGATCCATTCTAATTCATTCGTCCGATCCATTCTAATTCATTCGCACGAATGTATCCATTCTAATTCATTCGTACGATCCATTCTAATTCATTCGTACGATCCATTCTAATTCATTCGTAAGATCCATTCTAATTCATTCGTACGATCCATTCTAATTCATTCGTACGATCCATTCTGATTCTTTCATACGATCCATTCTAATTCATTCATACAATCCATTCTAATTCTTTCACACGACCATTCTAATTCATTCGTAGGATCCATTCTAATTCATTCGTATAATCTATTCTATTTCATTCGTATGATCCATTCTTACTCATTCGTATGATCCATTCTAATTCATTCGGACGAATGTATCCATTGTAATTTATTCGTACGATCCATTCTAATTCATTCGTACGATCCATTCTAATTCATTCGCACGATCCATTCTAATTCATTCGTACGATCCATTCTAATTCATTCATACGATCCATTCTAATTCATTCGTACGATCCATTCTAATTCATTCATACAATCCATTCTAATTCATTCGTACGATCCATTCTAATTCACTCATACGATCCATTCAAATACATTCATACGATCCATTCTAATTCATTTGCACGAATATATCTATTCTAATTCATTCGTACAATCCATTCTAATTCCTTCGTACGATCCATTCTAATTCATTCGTACGATCTATTCTAATTCATTCGTACGATCCATTCTAATTCATTCGTACGATCCATTCTAATTCCTTCGTACGATACATTCTAATTCATTCGTACGATCCATTCTATTTCATTCGTACAATCTATTCTAATTCATTCGTACGAATGGATACATTCGTGTGAATGAATTAGAATGGATCGTACGAATGAGTAAGAATGGATCGTATGAATGAAATAGAATGGATTGCACGAATGAATTAGAATGGATCGTACGAATGAATTAGAATGGATCGTGTGAAAGAATTAGAATGGATTGTATGAATGAATTAGAATGGATCGTACGAATGAATTAGAATGGATCGTACGAATAAATTAGAATATATCGTATGAATGAATTAGAATAGATCGTACGAATGGATTAGAATGGATCGTACGAATGAATTAGAATGGATCGTGTGAAAGAATTAGAATGGATCGTACGAATGAATTAGAATGGATCGTGCGAATGAATTAGAATGGATCGTACGAATGAATTAGAATGGATCGTGCTATTGAATTAGAATTGATCGAACGAATGAATTAGCATGGATCGTGCATTCGTACGATCCATTCTAATTCATTCGTAAGATCCATTCTAATTCATTCGTACGATCCATTCTAATTCATTCGTACGATCCATTCTAATTCATTCGCACGAATGTATCCATTCTAGTTCATTCTTATGATCCATTCTAATTCATTCGTACGATCCATTCTAATTAATTCATACGATCTATTCTAATTCATTCATACAATCCATTCTAATTCTTTCGCACGATCCATTCTAATTCATTCGTACGATCCATTATATTTCATTCGTACGATCCATTATATTTCATTCGTACGATCCATTCTTACTCATTCGTACGAATGAAATAGAATGGATTGTGCGAATGAATTAGAATGGACCGTACGAATGAATTAGAATGGATACATTCGTGCGAATGAATTAGAATGGATCGGACGAATGAATTAGAATGGATCGTACGAATGAATTAGAATGGATCGTACGAATAAATTAGAATGGATACATTCGTCCGAATGAATTAGAATGGATCATACGAATGAGTAAGAATGGATCGTACGAATGAATTAGAATTGATCGTGCGAATGAATTAGAATGGATCGTACGAATGAATTAGAATGGATCGTACGAATGAACTAGAATGGATACATTCGTGCGAATGAATTAGAATGGATAGTCCGAATGAATTAGAATGGATCGTACGAATGAATTAGAATGGATCGTACGAATGAATTAGAATGGATCTTATGAATGAATTAGAAAGGATCGTACGAATGCACGATCCATGCTAATTCATTCGTTCGATCAATTCTAATTCATTAGCACGATCCATTCAAATCCATTCGTACGATCCATTCTAATTCATTCGCACGATCAATTCTAATTCATTCGTACGATCCATTCTAATTCTTTCACACGATCCATTCTAATTCATTCGTACGATCCATTCTAATTCATTCGTATGATCTATTCTAATTCATTCATACGATCCATTCTAATTTCATTCGTACGATCCATTCTAAATCATTCGCTCGAATGTATCCATTCTAATCCATTCGTACGATCCATTCTAATTCATTCGCATGAATGTAACCATTCTAATTTATTCATTTGATCCATTCTAATTCATTCGTACGATCCATTCTAATTCATTCGTCCGATCCATTCTAATTCATTCGCACGATCCATTCTAATTCATTCGTACGATCCATCCTAATTCTTTCACACGATCCATTCTAATTCATTCGTACGATCCATTCTAATTCATTCGTACGATCTATTCTAATTCATTCGTACGATCAATTCTAATTCATTCGTACGATCCATTCTAATTCCTTCGTACGATCCATTCTAATTCATTCATACAATCCATTCTAATTCTTTCACACGATCCATTCTAATTCATTCGTACGATCCATTCTAATTCATTCGTGCAATCCATTCTATTTCATTCGTACGATCCATTCTTACTCATTCGTACGATCCATTCTAATTCATTCACACGAATGTATCTCTTCGTACGAATGAATTAGAATAGATTGTACGAATGAATTAGAATGGATCGTACGAATGAATTAGAATGGATCGTACGAAGGAATTAGAATGGATCGTACGAATGAATTAGAAGAGATCATACGAATGAATTAGAATGGATTGTATGAATGAATTAGAATGGATCGTACGAATGAATTAGAATGGATCGTGCGAATGAATTAGAATGGATAGTACGAATGAATTAGAATGGATCGTACAAATGAACTAGAATGGATACATTCGTGCGAATGAATTAGAATGGATCGTACGAATGAATTAGAATGGATCTTACGAATGAATTAGAATGGATCGTACGAATAAATTAGAATGGATACACTAGTCCGAATGAATTAGAATGGATCATTGAATGAGTAAGAATGGATCGTACGAATGAAATAGAATAGATTGTACGAATGAATTAGAATGGATCCTACGAATGAATTAGAATGGATCGTGTGAAAGAATTAGAATGGATTGTATGAATGAATTAGAATGGATCGTATGAATGAATTAGAATGGGTCGTGCGAATGAATTCGAATGGATCGTACGAATTTATTCTAATTCATTCATACAATCCATTCTAATTCTTTCACACGATCTATTCTAATTCATTCGTAGGATCCATTCTAATTCATTCGTACAATCTATTCTATTTCATTCGTACGATCCATTCTTACTCATTCGTATGATCCATTCTAATTCATTCGTACAATCTATTCTATTTCATTCGTACGATCCATTCTTACTCATTCGTATAATCCATTCTAATTCATTCGGACGAATGTATCCATTCTAATTTATTCGTACGATCCATTCTAATTCATTCGTACGATCCATTCTAATTCTTTCATATGATCCATTCTAATTCATTCATACAATCCATTCTAATTCTTTCACACGATCCATTCTAATTCATTCGTAGGATCCATTCTAATTCATTCGTACAATCTATTCTATTTCATTCGTACGATCCATTCTTACTCATTCGTATGATCCATTCTAATTCATTCGGACAAATGTATCCATTCTAATTTATTCGTACGATCCATTCTAATTCATTCATACGATCCATTCTAATTCATTCGTATAATCCATTCTAATTCATTCGTCCGATCCATTCTAATTCATTCGCACGAATGTATCCATTCTAATTCATTCGTACGATCCATTCTAATTTATTCGTACGATCCATTCTAATTCATTCGTAAGATCCATTCTAATTCATTCGTACGATCCATTCTAATTCATTCGTACGATCCATTCTAATTCATTCGCACGAATGTAACCATTCTAGTTCATTCGTACGATCCATTCTAATTCATTCGTACGATCCATTCTAATTCATTCGCACGATCCATTCTAATTCATTCGTACGATCCATTCTAATTCATTCGTACGATCTATTCTAATTCATTCGCACGAATGTATCCATTCTAGTTCATTCGTACGATCCATTCTAATTCATTCGTACGATCCATTCTAATTCATTTGCACGATCCATTCTAATTCATTCGTACGATCCATTCTAATTCATTCATACGATCCATTCTAATTCATTCGTACGATCCATTCTAATTCATTCGCACAAATGTATCCATTCTAATTCATTCGTACGATCCATTCTAATTCATTCTCACGATCCATTCTAATTCATTTGTACGATCCATTCTAATTCTTTCACACGATGCATTCTAATTCATTCGTACGATCCATTCTAATTCATTCGCACGATCCATTCTAATTCATTCGTACGATCCATTCTACTTCATTCATACGATCCATTCTAATTCATTCGTACGATCCATTCTAATTCATTCGCACAAATGCATCCATTCTAATTCATTCGTACGATCCATTCTAATTCATTCGCACGATCCATTCTAATTCATTCGTACGATCCATTCTAATTCATTCGCACGATCTGTTCTTATTCATTCGCACAATCCATTCTAATTCATTCGCACGAATGTATCCATTCTAATTCATTCGTACGATCCATTCTAATTCATTCGTACGATCCATTCTAATTCATTCGTATGATCCATTCTAATTAATTCATATGATCCATTCTAATTCATTCGTACGAACCATTCTAATTCATTCATACAATCCATTCTAATTCATTCGTACGATCCATTCTAATTCACTCATACGATCCATTCTAATACATTCATACGATCCATTCTAATTCATTTGCACGAATGTATCCATTCTAATTCATTCGTATAATCCATTCTAATTCATTCGTACGATCCATTCTAATTCATTCGCACAATCCATTCTAATTCATTCGCACGAATGTATCCATTCTAATTCATTCGTACGATCCATTCTAATTCATTCGTACGATCCATTCTAATTCATTCGTATGATCCATTCTAATTAATTCGTATTATCCATTCTAATTCATTCGTACGATCCATTCTAATTCATTCATACAATCCATTCTAATTCATTCGTACGATCCATTCTAATTTACTCATACGATCCATTCTAATACATTCATACGATCCATTCTAATTCATTTGCACGAATATATCCATTCTAATTCATTCGTACGATCCATTCTAATTCCTTCGTACGATCCATTCTAATTCATTCGTACGATCCATTCTAATTCATTCGCACGATCCATTCTAATTCATTCGTACGATCCATTCTAATTCTTTCACACGATCCATTCAAATTCATTCGTACGATCGATTCAAACGTACGAATGAATTAGAATGGATCGTGCGAATGAATTAGAATGGATCGTGCGAATGAATTAGAATGGATCGTACGAATGAATTAGAATGGATCGTACGAATGAACTAGAATGGATACATTCGTGCGAATGAATTAGAATGGATCGTACGAATGATTTAGAATGGATCGTACGAATGAATTAGAATGGATCTTACGAATGAATTAGAATGGATCGTACGAATGAATTAGAATGGATACATTCGTGCGAATGAATTAGAATGGATCGGACGAATGAATTAGAATGGATCGTACGAATGAATTAGAATGGATCGTACGAATGAATTAGAATAGATCGTACGAATAAATTAGAATGAATACATTCGTCCGAATGAATTAGAATGGATCATACGAATGAGTAAGAATGGATCGTACGAATGAAATAGAATAGATTGTACGAATGAGATAGAATGGATTCGTACGAATGAATTAGAATGATACATTCGTGCGAATGAATTAGAATGGATCGTACCAATGAGTAAGAATGGATCGTACGAATGAAATAGAATGGATTGTGCGAATGAATTAGAATGGATCGTACGAATGAATTAGAATGGATTGTGTGAAAGAATTAGAATGGATTGTATGAATGAATTAGAATAGATCGTATGAATGAATAAGAACAGATCGTGCGAATGAATTAGAATGGATCGTACGAATGAATTAGAATGGATCGTGCGAATGAATTAGAATGGATCGTACGAATGAATTAGAATGGATACATTTGTGCAAATGAATTAGAATGGATCGTACGAATGAATTAGAATGGATTGTATGAATGAATTGGAATGGATCGTACGAATGAATTAGAATGGATCGTGCGAATGAATTAGAATGGATCTTACGAATGAATTAGAATGGATCGTACGAATGAACTAGAATGGATACATTCGTTTGAATGAATTAGAATGGATCATACGAATGAATTAGAATGGATCGTACGAATGAATTAGAATGGATCTTACGAATGAATTGGAATGGATCGTACGAATGAATTAGAATGGATCGTACAAATGAATTAGAATGGATACATTCATGCGAATGAATTAGAATGGATCGGACGAATGAATTAGAATGGATCGTACGAATGAATTAGAATGGATCGTATGAATGAATTAGAATGGATCGTGCTAATGAATTAGAATTGATCGTACGAATGAAATAGAATGGATTGTATGAATGATTTAGAATGGATCGTACGAATGAATTAGAATGGATCGTACGAATGATTTAGAATGGATACATTCGTGCGAATGAATTAAAATTGATCATACGAATGAGTAAGAATGGATCGTACGAATGAAATAGAATGGATCATATTAATGAATTAGAATGGATCGTACGAATGAATTAGAATGGATACATTCGTGCGAATGAATTAGAATGGATCGTGCACGAATGTATCCATTCTAATTCATTCGTACGATCCATTCTAATTCATTAATATGATCCATTCTAATTCATTCATACAATCCATTCTAATTCATATGCACAAAGGTATTCATTCTAATCCATTCGTAGGATCCATTCTAATCCATTCGTACGATCCATTCTAATTCATTCGTACGATCCATTCTAATTCATTCGCTCGAATGTATCCATTCTAATCCATTCGTACGATCCATTCTATTTCATTCGCATGAATGTAACCATTCTAATTCATTCATTTGATCCATTCTAATTCAATCGTACGATCCATTCTAATTCATTCGTCCGATCCATTCTAATTCATTCGCACGAATGTATCCATTCTAATTCATTCGTACGATCCATTCTAATTCATTCGTACGATCCATTCTAATTCATTCGTAAGATCCATTCTAATTCATTCGTACGATCCATTCTAATTCATTCGTACGATCCATTCTGATTCTTTCATACGATCCATTCTAATTCATTCATACAATCCATTCTAATTCTTTCACACGACCATTCTAATTCATTCGTAGGATCCATTCTAATTCATTCGTATAATCTATTCTATTTCATTCGTACGATCCATTCTTACTCATTCGTATGATCCATTCTAATTCATTCGGACGAATGTATCCATTGTAATTTATTCGTACGATCCATTCTAATTCATTCGTACGATCCATTCTAATTCATTCGTACGATCCATTCTAATTCATTCCTACGATCCATTCTAATTCATTCGTACGATCCATTCTAATTCATTCATACAATCCATTCTAATTCATTCGTACGATCCATTCTAATTCACTCATACGATCC
Source organism: Chamaelirium japonicum (assembly GCA_947650365.1). NCBI lineage: Eukaryota > Viridiplantae > Streptophyta > Magnoliopsida > Liliales > Melanthiaceae > Chamaelirium > Chamaelirium japonicum. The sequence continues at coordinate 627,221 of CANTAL010000130.1, read as the reverse complement.
ATTCAAATACATTCATACGATCCATTCTAATTCATTTGCATGAATATATCTATTCTAATTCATTCGTACAATCCATTCTAATTCCTTCGTACGATCCATTCTAATTCATTCGTACGATCTATTCTAATTCATTCGTACGATCCATTCTAATTCATTCGTACGATCCATTCTAATTCCTTCGTACGATACATTCTAATTCATTCGTACGATCCATTCTATTTCATTCGTACAATCTATTCTAATTCATTCGTACGAATGGATACATTCGTGTGAATGAATTAGAATGGATCGTACGAATGAGTAAGAATGGATCGTATGAATGAAATAGAATGGATTGCACGAATGAATTAGAATGGATCGTACGAATGAATTAGAATGGATCGTGTGAAAGAATTAGAATGGATTGTATGAATGAATTAGAATGGATCGTACGAATGAATTAGAATGGATCGTACGAATAAATTAGAATATATCGTATGAATGAATTAGAATAGATCGTACGAATGGATTAGAATGGATTGTACGAATGAATTAGAATGGATCGTGTGAAAGAATTAGAATGGATCGTACGAATGAATTAGAATGGATCGTGCGAATGAATTAGAATGGATCGTACGAATGAATTAGAATGGATCGTGCTAATGAATTAGAATTGATCGAACGAATGAATTAGCATGGATCGTGCATTCGTACGATCCATTCTAATTCATTCGTAAGATCCATTCTAATTCATTCGTACGATCCATTCTAATTCATTCGTACGATCCATTCTAATTCATTCGCACGAATGTATCCATTCTAGTTCATTCTTATGATCCATTCTAATTCATTCGTACGATCCATTCTAATTAATTCATACGATCTATTCTAATTCATTCATACAATCCATTCTAATTCTTTCGCACGATCCATTCTAATTCATTCGTACGATCCATTATATTTCATTCGTACGATCCATTATATTTCATTCGTACGATCCATTCTTACTCATTCGTACGAATGAAATAGAATGGATTGTGCGAATGAATTAGAATAGACCGTACGAATGAATTAGAATGGATACATTCGTGCGAATGAATTAGAATGGATCGGACGAATGAATTAGAATGGATCGTACGAATGAATTAGAATGGATCATACGAATAAATTAGAATGGATACATTCGTCCGAATGAATTAGAATGGATCATACGAATGAGTAAGAATGGATCGTACGAATGAATTAGAATTGATCGTGCAAATGAATTAGAATGGATCGTACGAATGAATTAGAATGGATCGTACGAATGAACTAGAATGGATACATTCGTGCGAATGAATTAGAATGGATAGTCCGAATGAATTAGAATGGATCGTACGAATGAATTAGAATGGATCGTACGAATGAATTAGAATGGATCTTATGAATGAATTAGAATGGATCGTACGAATGCACGATCCATGCTAATTCATTCGTTCGATCAATTCTAATTCATTAGCACGATCCATTCAAATTCATTCGTACGATCCATTCTAATTCATTCGCACGATCCATTCAAATTCATTCGTACGATCCATTCTAATTCTTTCACACGATCCATTCTAATTCATTCGTACGATCCATTCTAATTCATTCGTACGATCTATTCTAATTCATTCATACGATCCATTCTAATTTCATTCGTACGATCCATTCTAAATCATTCGCTCGAATGTATCCATTCTAATCCATTCGTACGATCCATTCTAATTCATTCGCATGAATGTAACCATTCTAATTTATTCATTTGATCCATTCTAATTCATTCGTACGATCCATTCTAATTCATTCGTCCGATCCATTCTAATTCATTCGCACGATCCATTCTAACTCATTCGTACGATCCATTCTAATTCTTTCACACGATCCATTCTAATTCATTCGTACGATCCATTCTAATTCATTCGTACGATCTATTCTAATTCATTCGTGCGATCAATTCTAATTCATTCGTACGATCCATTCTAATTCCTTCGTACGATCCATTCTAATTCATTCATACAATCCATTCTAATTCTTTCACATGATCCATTCTAATTCATTCGTACGATCCATTCTAATTCATTCGTGCAATCCATTCTATTTCATTCGTACGATCCATTCTTACTCATTCGTACGATCCATTCTAATTCATTCACACGAATGTATCTCTTCGTACGAATGAATTAGAATAGATTGTACGAATGAATTAGAATGGATCGTACGAATGAATTAGAATGGATCGTACGAAGGAATTAGAATGGATCGTACGAATGAATTAGAATAGATCATACGAATGAATTAGAATGGATCGTACGAATGAATTAGAATGGATCGTGCGAATGAATTAGAATGGAGCGTACGAATGAATTAGAATGGATCGTACGAATGAACTAGAATGGATACATTCGTGCGAATGAATTAGAATGGATCGTACGAATGAATTAGAATGGATCGTACGAATGAATTAGAATGGATCTTACGAATGAATTAGAATGGATCGTACGAATAAATTAGAATGGATACACTAGTCCGAATGAATTAGAATGGATCATTGAATGAGTAAGAATGGATCGTACGAATGAAATAGAATAGATTGTACGAATGAATTAGAATGGATCCTATGAATGAATTAGAATGGATCGTGTGAAAGAATTAGAATGGATTAGTATGGATCGTACGAATGAATTAGAATGGATACATTCGTGCGAATGAATTAGAATGGATCGGACGAATGAATTAGAATGGATCGTACGAATGAATTAGAATGGATCAAATGAATGAATTAGAATGGTTACATTCATGCGAATGAATTAGAATGGATCGTACGAATGGATTAGAATGGATCGTACGAATGGATTAGAATGGGTATATTCGTGCGAATGAATTAGAATGGATTGTATGAATGAATTAGAATGGATCGTACGAATGAATTAGAATGGATCGTACGAATGAATTAGAATGGATCGTGTGAAAGAATTAGAATGGATTGTATGAATGAATAAGAATAGATCGTATGAATGAATTAGAATGGATCGTACGAATGAATTAGAATGGATCGTACGAATGAATTAGAATGGATACATTCGCGAATGAATTAGAATGGATCGTACGAATGAATTAGAATGGATAGTACGAATGAATTAGAATGGATCTTACGAATGAATTAGAATGGATCGTACGAATGAATTAGAATGGATCGTACGAATGAATTAGAATGGATACATTTGTGCGAATGAATTAGAATGGATCGTACGAATGAATTAGAATGGATCGTACGAATGAATTAGAATGGATCGTACGAATGAATTAGAATGGATCGTACGAAGGAATTAGAATTGATCGTACGAATGAATTAGAATGGATATATTCGTGTAAATGAATTTGATTGGATCGTATGAATGTATTAGAATGGATCGTATGAGTGAATTAGAATGGATCGTGCGAATGAATTCGAATGGATTGTATGAATGAATTAGAATGGATCGTACGAATGAATTAGAATGGATCGTACGAATGAATTAGAATGGATCGTACGAATGAACTAGAATGTATCCATTCGTGCGAATGAATTAGAATGGATCGGACGAATGAATTAGAATGGATCATACGAATAAATTAGAATGGATCAAATGAATGAATTAGAATGGTTACATTCATGCGAATGAATTAGAATGGATCGTACGAATGGATTAGAATGGATCGTACGAATGGATTAGAATGGATACATTCGAGCGAATGAATTAGAATGGATCGTACGAATGGATTAGAATGGATACATTCGAGCGAATGAATTAGAATGGATCGTACGAATGAATTAGAATGGATCGTACGAATGGATTAGAATGGATCCTACGAATGGATTAGAATGGATACCTTTGTGCATATGAATTAGAATGGATCGTACGAATGAATTAGAATGGATCATATTAATGAATTAGAATGGATCGTACGAATGAATTAGAATGGATACATTCGTGCGAATGAATTAGAATGGATCGTGCGAATCAATTAGACTGGATCGTGCGAATGAATAAGAATAGATCATACGAATGAATTAGAATGGATCGTACGAATGAATTAGAATGGATACATTCGTGTGAATGAATTAGAATGGATTGTATGAATGAATTAGAATGGATCGTACGAATGAATTAGAATGGATCATACGAATTAATTAGAATGGATCATACGAATGAATTAGAATGGATCGTATGAATGAATTAGAATGGATCGTACGAATGAATTAGAATGGATACATTCGTGCGAATGAATTAGAATGGATTGTGCGAATGAATAAGAATGGATCCTATGAATGAAATTAGAATGAATTAGAATTAGAATGGATCGGACGAATGAATTAGAATAGATCGTGCGAATGAATTAGAATGGATCTGACGAATGAATTACAATGGATCGTACGTATGAATTAGAATGGATCGTACGAATGAATTAGAATAGCTCATACGAATGAATTAGAATGAATTGTATGAATGAATTAGAATGGTTACATTCGTGCGAGTGAATTAGAATAGATCGTACGAATGAATTAGAATGGATCGTACGAATAAATTAGAATGGATCGTGGGAATGAATTAGAATGGATCGTACGAATGAATTAGAATGGATCCACCGAATGAGTTAGAATGGATCATATGAATGAATTAGAATGGATTGTACGAATGAATTAGAATGGATTGTGCGAATGAATTAGAATGGATCCTACGAATGAATTAGAATGGATCGTGTGAAAGAATTAGAATGGATTGTATGAATGAATTAGAATGGATCGTATGAATGAATTAGAATGGATCGTACGAATGAATTAGAATGGATCGTATGAATGAATTAGAATGGATACATTCGTGTGAATGAATTAGAATGGATCGTATGAATGAATTAGAATAGATTTTGTGAATAAATTAGAACTGATCGTACGAATGAATTAGAATGGATACATTCGTGCGAATGAATTAGAATGGATACATTTGTGTGAAAGAATTAGAATAGATCGTATGAATGAATTAGAATGGATCCTATAAATGAATTAGAATGGATCGAGCGAATAAATTAGAATGGATCGTACGAATGAATTAGAATGTATCGTGCTAATGAATTAGAATTGATCGAACAAATGAATTAGCATGGATCGTGCTAATGAATTAGAATGGAACGTACAAATGAATTAGAATGGATCGTGTGAAAGAATTAGAATGGATTGTATGAATGAATTAGAATGAATTCGTACGATCCATTCGAATTCATTCGCACGATCCATTCTAATTCATTCATACGATTCATTCTAATTCATTCATACAATCCATTCTAATTCTTTCACACGATCCATTCTAATTCATTCGTAGGATCCATTCTAATTCATTCGCACAATCTATTCTATTTCATTCGTACGATCCATTCTTACTCATTCGTATGATCCATTCTAATTCATTCGGACGAATGTATCCATTCTAATTTATTCGTACGATCCATTCTAATTCATTCGTACGATCCATTCTAATTCATTCGTACGATCCATTCTTACTCATTCGTATGATCCATTCTAATTCATTCGTACGATCCATTCTAATTCATTCATACGATCCATTCTAATTCATTCACACAATCTATTCTAATTCATTCGTACGATCCATTCTAATTCATTCGTACGATCGTACGAATGAATTAGAATGGATCGTACGGAATGAATTAGAATGGAATGTATGAATGAATTAGAATGGATACATTCATGCGAATGAATTAGAATGGATCATACGAATGAGTAAGAATGGATCGTACGAATGAAATAGAATGGATTGTACGAATGAATTAGAATGGATCGTACAAATGAATTAGAATGGATCGTACGAATGAATTAGAATGGATCATACGAATGAGTAAGAATCGATCGTACAAATGAAATAGAATGGATTGTACGAATGAATTAGAATGGATCGTACGAATGAATTAGAATGGATCGTGTGAAAGAATTAGAATGCATTGTATGAATGAATTAGAATGGATCATATGAATGAATTAGAATGGATCGTGCGAATGAATTCGAATGGATCGCATGATCCATTCGAATAGAATGGATCGTATGAATGAATTAGAATGGATCGGGCGAATGAATTAGAATGGATTGTAGGAATGAATTAGAATGGATCGTATGAATGAATTAGAATGGACCGTATGAATGAATTAGAATGGATCGTGCGAATGAATTAGAATGGATCGTACGAATGGATTAGAATGGATCATACGAATGAATTAGAATGGATCATACGAATGAGTAAGAATGGATCGTACGAATGAAATAGAATGGATTGTACGAATGAATTAGAATGGATACATTCATGCGAATGAATTAGAATGGATCGGATGATTGAATTAGAATGGATCGTACGATTCATTCTAATTCATTCGTGTGATCCATTCTAATACATTCGTACGATTCATGCTAATTCATTCGCACGATCCATTCTAATTCATTCGTACGATCCATTCTTATTCATTCATACGATCCATTCTAATTCATTCGCACAATCCATTCTAATTCATTCGTACAATCCATTCTAATTCATTCGTATAATCCATTCTAACTCATTCCGTGGATCCATTCTAATTCATTCGTACGATCCATTCTAATTCATTCCTACGATCCATTGTAATTCATTCATACAATCCATTTAGATTCATTCGCACAAATGTATCCATTCAAATTCATTCGTACGATCCAGTCTAATTCATTCGTACGATCCATTCTAATTCCTTCGTACGATCCATTCTAATTCATTCGTACAATCTATTCTAATTCATTCGTACGATCCATTCTAATTCATTCGTACGATCCATTCTAATTCCTTCGTACGATCCATTCTAATTCATTCGTACGATCCATTCTAATTCATTCGTACAATCTATTCTAATTCATTCGTACGAATGGATACATTCGTGTGAATGAATTAGAATGGATCGTACGAATGAGTAAGAATGGATCGTACGAATGAAATAGAATGGATTGCACGAATGAATTAGAATGGATCGTACGAATGAATTAGAATGGATCGTGTGAAAGAATTAGAATGGATTGTATGAATGAATTAGAATGGATCGTACGAATGAATTAGAATGGATCGTACGAAGGAATTAGAATGGATCGTACGAATGAATTAGAATGGATCGTACGAATGAATTAGAATAGATCGTACGAATGAAATAGAATGGATCATACGAATGAGTAAGAATGGATCGTATGAATGAATTTGATTGGATACATTTGTGCGAATGAATTAGAATGGATCGTACAAATGAATTAGAATGGATCGTACGAATGAATTAGAATGGATCGTACGAATGAATTAGAATGGATCGTGCGAATGAATTAGAATGGATCGTACGAATGAATTAGAATGGATCGTGTGAAAGAATTAGAATGGATCGTACGAATGAATTAGAATGGATCGTGCGAATGAATTAGAATGGATCGTATGAATGAATTAGAATAGATTTTGTGAATGAATTAGAATTGATCGTACGAATGAATTAGAATGCATCGTACGAATGAATTAGAATGGATACATTTGTGCGAATGAATTAGAATGGATCGTACGAATGAATTAGAATGGATCGTATGAATGAATTAGAATGGATACATTCGTGCGAATGAATTAGAATGAATCGTGCGAATCCATTAGACTGGATCGTGCGAATGAATAAGAATGGATCATACGAATGAATTAGTATGGATCGCACGAATTAATTAGAATGGATACATTCGTGCGAATGAATTAGAATGGATTGTATGAATGAATTAGAATGGATCGTACGAATGAATTAGAATGGATCATACGAATTAATTAGAATGGATCATACGAATGAATTAGAATGGATCGTACGAATGAATTAGAATGGATCGTACGAATGAACTAGAATGGATCGTACGAATGAAATAGAATAGATTGTACAAAATAATTAGAATGGATTCGTACGAATGAATTAGAATGTATACATTCGTGCGAATGAATTAGAAAGGATAAATTCGTGCGAAAGAAATAGAATAGATCGTATGAATGAATTAGAATGGATCCTATGAATGAATTAGAATGGATCATGCGAATGAATTAGAATGGATCGTACGAATGAATTAGAATGGATCATGCTAATGAATTAGAATTGATCGAACGAATGAATTAGCATGGATCGTGCTAATGAATTAGAATGGATCGGACGAATAAATTAGAATGGATCAAATGAATGAATTAGAATGGTTACATTCATGCGAATGAATTAGAATGGATCGTACGAATGGATTAGAATGGATACATTCGAGTGAATGAATTAGAATTGATCGTACGGAATGAATTAGAATGGATTGTATGAATGAATTAGAATGGATCGTGCGAATGAATTAGAATGGATCGTACGAATGAATTAGAATGGATCTTACGAATGAATTAGAATGGATCGTACGAATGAGTAAGAATGGATCGTACGAATGAAATAGAATGGATTGTACGAATGAATTAGAATGGATTCGTACGAATAAATTAGAATGGATACATTCGTGCGAATGAATTAGAATGGATCATACGAATGAGTAAGAATGGATCGTACGAATGAAATAGAATAGATTGTACGAATGAATTAGAATGGATCCTACGAATGAACTAGAATGGATCGTGTGAAAGAATTAGAATGGATTGTATGAATGAATTAGAATGGATCGTACGAATGAATTAGAATGGATCGTACGAATAAATTAGAATGGATACATTCGTGCGAATGAATTAGAATTGATCGTACGAATGAATTAGAATGGATCGTGCGAATGAATTAGAATAGATCGTACGAATGAATTAGAATGGATCGTATGAATGAACTAGAATGGATACATTCGTGCGAATGAATTAGAATAGATCGTACGAATAAATTAGAATGAATCGTACGAATGAATTAGAATGGATCTTACGAATGAATTAGAATGGATCGTACGAATGAATTAGAATGGATCGTACGAATGAATTAGAATGGATACATTCGTGCGAATGAATTAGAATGGATCGGACGAATGAATTAGAATGGATCGTACGAATGAATTAGAATGGATCGTACGAATGAATTAGAATGGATCGTACGAATAAATTAGAATGGATACATTCGTCCGAATGAATTAGAATGGATCATACGAATGAGTAAGAATGGATCGTACGAATGAAATAGAATGGATCATATGAATGAACTAGAATGGATACATTCGTGCTAATGAATTAAAACGGATCGGACGAATGAATTAGAATGGATCGTACGAATGAATTAGAATGGATCTTACGAATGAATTAGAATGGATCGTATGAATGAATTAGAATGGATACATTCGTGCGAATGAATTAGAATTGTTCGTACGAATGAATTAGAATGGATCGTGCGAATGAATTAGAATGGACTGTACGAATGAATTAAAATGGATCGTACGAATGAACTAGAATGGATACATTCGTGCGAATGAATTAGAATGGATCGTACAAATGAATTAGAATGGATCGTACGAATGAATTAGAATGAATCTTATGAATGAATTAGAATGGATCGTACGAATGAATTAGAATGGATCGTACGAATAAATTAGAATGTATACATTCGTGCGAATGAATTAGAATGGATCGGACGAATAAATTAGAATGGATCGTACGAATGAATTAGAATGGATCAAATGAATGAATTAGAATGGTTACATTCTTGCGAATGAATTAGAATGGATCGTACGAATGGATTAGATTGGATCGTACGAATGGATTAGAATGGATACATTCGAGCGAATGAATTAGAATGGATCGTACGAATGAATTAGAATGGATCGTACGAATGGATTAGAATGGATCCTACGAATGGATTAGAATGGATACCTTTGTGCATAGGAATTAGAATGGATCGTACGAATGAATTAGAATGGATCATATTAATGAATTAGAATGGATCGTACGAATGAATTAGAATGGATACATTCGTGCACGATCCATTCTAATTCATTCGCACGAATGTATCCATTCTAATTCATTCGTACGATCCATTCTAATTCATTAATATGATCCATTCTAATTCATTCGTACGATCCATTCTAATTCATTCGCACAATCCATTCTAATTCATTCGCACGAATGTATCCATTCTAATTCATTCGTACGATCCATTCTAATTCATTCGTACGATCCATTCTAATTCATTCGTATGATCCATTCTAATTAATTCGTATGAGTCATTCTAATTCATTCGTACGATCCATTCTAATTTATTCATACGATCCATTCTAATTCATTCGTACGATCCATTCTAATTCACTCATACGATCCATTCTAATACATTCATATGATCCATTCTAATTCATTTGCACGAATATATCCATTCTAATTCATTCGTACGATCCATTCTAATTCATTCGTCCGATCCATTCTAATTCATTCGCACGAATGTATCCATTCTAAACCATTCATATGATCCATTCTAATTTATTCGTACGATCCATTCTAATTCATTTGTAAGATCCATTATAATTCATTCGTACGATCCATTCTAATTCATTCGTACGATCCATTCTAATTCATTCGCACGAATGTATCCATTCTAGTTCATTCGTACAATCCATTCTAATTCATTCGTACGATCTATTCTAATTCATTCGCACGATCCATTCTAATTCATTCGTACGATCCATTCTAATTCATTCGCACGAATGTATCCATTCTAATTCATTCGTACATACGATCCATTCTAATTCATTCGCACGAATGTATCCATTCTAATTCGTTTGTATAATCCATTTTATTTCATTCGTACGATCCATTCTTACTCATTCGTATGATCCATTCTAATTCATTCGCACGAATATATCCATTCTAATTCATTCGTACGATCCATTCTAATTCATTCGCACTATCCATTCTAATTCATTTGTACGATCCATTCTAATTCATTCGTATGATCCATTCTAATTTATTCGTTCAAATATATCCATTCTAATTCATTCGTACGATCCATTCTAATTCATTCGCACGATCCATTCTAATTCATTCGCACAAATGTATCCATTCTAATTCATTTGCACGATCCATTCTAATTCATTCCTATGATCTATTCTAATTCATTCGTACGATCCATTCTAATTCATTCGCTCGAATGTATCCATTCAAATTCATTCATACGATCCATTCTAATTTGTTCATATGATCCATTCTAATTCGTTCGTACGATCCATTCTAATTCGTTCATACGATCCATTCTAATTCATTCGTATGATCCATTCTAATTCATTCCTACGATCTATTCTAATTCATTCGCTCAAATATATCCATTCTAATTCATTCGTTCGATCCATTCTAATTCATTCGCACGATCCATTCTAATTCATTCGCACGATCCATTCTAATTCATTCGTACGATCCATTCTAATCCATTCGTACGATCCATTCTAATTCATTCGTATGATCCATTCTAATTCATTCGCACGAATGTATCCATTCTAGTTCATTCGTACGATCCATTCTAATTCATTCGTACGATCCATTCTAATTCATTCGCACGATCCATTCTAATTCATTCGTACGATCAATTCTAATTCATTCATACGATCCATTCTAATTCATTCATACGATCCATTCTAATTCATTCATACAATCCATTCTAATTCAATCGTACGATCCATTCTAATTCACTCATACGATCCATTCTAATACATTCATACGATCCATTCTAATTCATTTGCACGAATATATCCATTCTAATTCATTCGTACGATCCTTTTTTATTCCTTCGTACGATCCATTCTAATTCATTCGTACGATCTATTCTAATTCATTCGTACGATCCATTCTAATTCATTCGTACGATCCATTCTAATTCCTTCGTACGATCCATTCTAATTCATTCGTACGATCCATTCTAATTCATTCGTACAATCTATTCTAATTCATTCATACGAATGGATACATTCGTATGAATGAATTAGAATGGATCGTACGAATGAGTAAGAATGGATCGTACGAATGAAATAGAATGGATTGCACGAATGAATTAGAATGGATCGTACGAATGAATTAGAATGGATCGTGTGAAAGAATTAGAATGGATTGTATAAATGAATTAGAATGGATCGTACAAAGGAATTAGAATGGATACATTTGTGCGAATGAATTAGAATGGATCGTACGAATGAATTAGAATGGATCGTATGAATGAATTAGAATGGATCATACGAATGAATTAGAATGGATCGTAAAAAAGAATTAGAATGGATCGTACGAATGAATTAGAATGGATCGTACAAATGAACTAGAATGGATACATTCGTGCGAATGAATTAGAATGGATCGTACGAATGAATTAGAATGGATCGTATGAGTGAATTAGAATGGATACGAAGGAATTAGAATGGATCGTACGAAGGAATTAGAATGGATCATACGAATGAAATAGAATGGATCGTACGAAGGAATTAGAATGGATCGTACGAAGGAATTAGAATGGATCGTACGAATGAATTAGAATGGATTAATTCGTGCAAATGAATTAGAATGGATCGTATGAATGAATTAGAATAGATCGCATGAGTGAATTAGAACGGATAGTACGAATGAAGTAGAATGGATCGTTTGAATGAATTAGAATGGATACATTCGTGCGAATAAATTAGAATGGATCGTATGAATGAATTAGAATAGATTGTGCGAATGGATCGTACGAATGAATTAGAATGGATACATTCGTGCGAATAAATTAGAATGGATCGGACGAATGAATTAGAATGGATCGTACGAATGAATTAGAATGAATCGTACGAATGAATTAGAATGGATCGTACGAATAAATTAGAATTGATACATTCGTCCGAATGAATTAGAATGGATCATACGAATGAGTAAGAATGGATCGTACGAATGAAATAGAATAGATTGTACGAATGAATTAGAATGGATCCTACGAATGAATTAGAATGGATCGTGTGATAGAATTAGAATGGATTGTATGAATGAATTAGAATGGATCGTATGAATGAATTAGAATGGATCGTGCGAATGAATTCGAATGGATCGTACGAATTCATTCTAATTCATTCATACAATCCATTCTAATTCTTTCACACGATCTATTCTAATTCATTCATAGGATCCATTCTAATTCATTCGTACAATCTATTCTATTTCATTCGTACGATCCATTCTTACTCATTCGTATGATCTATTCTAATTCATTCGGACGAATGTATCCATTCTAATTTATTCGTACGATCCATTCTATTTCATTCGTACGATCCATTCTAATTCATTCGTCCGATCCATTCTAATTCATTCGCACGAATGTATCCATTCTAATTCATTCGTACGATCCATTCTTACTAATTCATTCGTCATACAATCCATTCTAATTCTTTCACACGATCCATTCTAATTCATTCGTACGTTCCATTCTAATTCATTAGCACGATCCATGCTAATTCATTCGTTCGATCAATTCTAATTCATTAGCACGATCCATTCTAATTCATTCGTACGATCCATTCTAATTCATTCGCACGATCCATTCTAATTGTTTGGGGGATTTTTCACTGATCCTTGCGAGCCACCTGCAAGACAAAGAAAAGAGAACGTGAGAACGGCTGGCTCCCTTAGGAGCGCAGACCCTCCGACGCTCAAGTCAGTCACGGGTGCACAACGACGAGCTGTTGTATACCAAAGTGGTAGGGAAATGGGATTCGAACCTGTACTTTGGAGCCTGGGGGTGTGCATTTATAGACATTGGCGGCCTATGATGGCCCGACACGTGGAGATTCTTTCAGGGCCTTCTAGAACCCCACGTTCTGGCTCGCGTGGGTCTGACAGTCCTTGGTACTCGCGTCCTGACATTCTATCGTCAAGCCTGCCAGGCGGTTTGAGTGGGGGAGAGCATCTTTCTTGTCGTGGCCAGGTGGCTATTCTGGAATGTTCAAGTCTGGGCGGTCTCAGGGAGAAAACAAAGGCAAGCTCGGCCTGCACTGCTCCGCCCTTTCGTCCATATTTATCAAGAGTCGGACCTCGCGGGAGCAACCTCTTCGATAAACAGGGGTCTGGGCGAGCTTGGGCGAGCTCCTGAGCGAGCATGGGCGAGCTCCTGCGCGAGCTAGATGAGCTCCTGAGCGAGCATGGGCGAGCTCCTGCGCGAGCTAGGAGAGCTCCTGAGCAAGCTGGGGCGAGCTCCTGGCGATCTTGGGCGAGCTCCTGCACGAGCTAGGCGAGCTCCTGAGCGAACATGGGCGATCTCCTGCGCGAGCTAGGCGAGCTCATGAGCGAACTTGGGCGAGCTCCTGTGCGAGCGTGGGCGAGCTCCTTAGCGAGCTCTTGGCCTTGGGCCCCTTCAGCCCAATGTGGATCTCGCTCCACTGTCAAGATGATTTAGTGAGCTGCACTCAGATACAAGGTGTCCATCCAGCTCCCTGTGGGGGCGAGCTTCTGATGGGCTGAGAGGGCGAGCTTCTTGCGAGCTGGAAAGGGGGCACGCTCGGCTTCCGAGTGTTCCGACTCCTGGACGGGCTCCTTCGAGAACTCTATCTCAGGTGTTTGCAATGCTATCCAAGATATGTGGTTTTTGACTACCCCCAACATTACCCCTTCCTGAGGGAGTGATCGAGGAAACTCGACTCTAGCTCAGGAGTCTTAGTGAGCTCCTATCCCTGGTAATGTGCTTGATATCAATGTCTGCTGCAACAGTTTTCTGGCGGGACGGAGATTGTAGCCATGGGCGGCCTGCGCCGAGAGCTTTGACTGCCAGTATTTCATAAACGCTGGGCGGGCCGGGAGCGTCAGCCACGAGCGATCTCCTTCCGGTGCGAGCTTGCCACACGGGTCAGGGTCTGCGTCGGGCAAGCTGCGGGCTCCAGCCGGGAGCGATCTGCGTCGAGAGCTTTGACTCTCAGTACTTTTCCAACGCTGGGCGGGCCGGGAGCGTCAGCCACGAGCGATCTCCTTCCGGTGCGAGCTTGTCACACGGGTCAGGGTCTACGTCGGGCGAGCTGCGGGCACCTGCCGCGAGCGGTCTTGTGACTTGGGTATCACGCCAAATCTCCAACGGTCGCTTCACCTTAACTGCGGCGCGAGGCTCAATGCTGATACAGCGAATCTCATCATGAGATCCTGATCGGCGTGAGACACGTGTCTCCTCCTTATTCGCTCTTTTTCTGTCAATAAAGAACAGTGTCGGCGCCGGCACAGCTTTTTCCACGCGTGGTCCACGTGGCGCTCGACGATTGGAGAGAAGCGAGCTGTCGCTTCGATTGCCGTCACGTCGCCTCGCCACGCGCGCTCGGGCATTAACTGCGGGTCGATTCACCTGTCTCTCACTTGCCTATAAATAGGGGAAGGGGGACGATTTTTACCATCGCGTGAAAAATAGCTCTCCCTTCTCCTTCTGCTTCTGCTTTCAGCTCGCAGCTCGCAGCTCGCTCACACCCCCTTGCTCTTATGGCTTCTTCTGTTGCTGCTTCTTCTGCTGCTGCCGCTTCCTCTCATGAGGAACCTCTCAACGTCGCCCCAATTTCGGTGCTTGAACCTGGCAGCGAGGAGGTTCCCTCAAGGGAGCCCGCCGTTGTCTGGTTTAATGACATCGGCGGGGCGCCGATCCCTGCTAGCTTACGCTCCGCGGTGAACATTCCTCAGGAGCTCGCCATCCTGCCCTTCCCGCACTCGGGGAGGCCGCTCTCCGGTACGGCGATCTCCGTGGGGCAGATTTGGTCAGGGCTCCGGCTACCCCTGAACCACCTTGCCAGCGAGCTACTGGAACTGGCGGGCTTGTGCCCTGCTCAGCTTCCAGGAAACTCATAGGGGATCCTCTACGGGCTTTCTCGAATTGAGGAAGCCCTCAACGTGAGGATCCCCCTTGCCTACCTCCTGAAGAAGTGGTTCCTCAAGCCAGGGACCGCCTTCATTGAGGCGGGCTGCGGCCAGTTTTATCTCACTGGTCGCACCGGCGAGGTACTTTCGTTCACCGCCGTTGAGAACAAGGACCGGTACTGGAAATAGTATCCGTTCGTGATCGACGGCGACTGGCGTGGTCCTCAAGTCGGCGTCCCCTCTCTTCCTGGCAGACCGCCTCTCCCTGTCCTCAAGGAGATCGCGGAAATACCGGCCCAAGGGTAAGAAGTGCATCGCCGCAGCCCGCGAAAGATCGCTCGACGAGGCGATTCTGGACTTCCTCGGGGGTCGAACCTCGAGAAGGTCCTCCCGCCGGACTTCGCCTTTCTCTGGAAGGATCTACGGACCGGAACCATCACCACCCGGTAGAAGGTGATGCGGAAGAAGGTTGCGGTCTCCCGGCCTGCTGCCGTGACCTCCGTTGCGGGGACCTTGGCGAAGAAGGGGAAGAAGCGGGCTTCCCCCATCCAGGTCGCCGACAAGGACACCCTCGAGATGCTCCACGAGGAGGATGTCGCGCCACCGCCGCCACCAACCCGCGAAGCAGCCACAGGTCAGGCGACCTCTCTTTCTCTCATTTCTCCGAGGGCCCCAGTCCCGGAGCCTCGGCGACGTCGCATTTCCTTCGTCGAGCCCGAGGATCCGCGCTGTGGGGGAAAATCTTCGTGCCGACCCGAAGACTCTCGCAGCACCAGTCAATTGAAGGTTTGATTCGAGGAGATCGTTGTTCGATCTGTTGATTGAAGTTGAAGTCTTTGATATGTAAACAGAGAGATGCAATCAGAGAGATTGTTGACACGAGATGTGATCTCGGAGTTTAGCCGAAGCCTACGTCTCCGTGCTATAGGGAGCAACCCGAATTCACTAACACTTATATTGAAGTGATCTCGACAGGCCGAGTATCACCGAAAATACTCTGATCTCTTCGAAAGAAAGAAGATTAAAGAGAGGTGGAAGATGGGAAGTTGGAAATCCCAGAGCTCTGGTTTTTTTAGAACTGAGAGTTCGATCCTTTTACATTCGAAGGCTCTGCTATTTATAGACTTCTGGGGAGGATTTCCTGGGTAAATGGCGGTTTCTGCTGCCATATCTGGGGATCCTCCAGGCAGGGCCGGTGGGTCCCGCTGTGGTCTCCGGGGGCCCACCAGGCAGGGCCGGTGGGTCCCGCTGTGGTCTCCGGGGGCCCACCAGGTAGGGCCGGTGGGTCCCGCTGTGGTCTCCGGGGGCCCACCAGGCAGGGCCGGTGGGTCCCGCTGCTGGCAACCTCCTTACCAAAATTTGCACCCACAGTTACCCCCTCCAAGTTAGCTAGAGGCTACTTTAGCTGGCTTGGATTTTGGTGCAAAAAACAACAACCCCCTGTCTAGAAAAGGCACAAAGAGGCTTATCGAAATGTTAGTATAAAAAAGGCTGATCGGCCAATTTTGACCGAACGGTCAAATTTGACCGAACGGTCAATTTTGACCGAACGGTCAGTTTCGACCGGTCAAGGATTGGGTGATCGGTCAAAAAACATGGTTTTTTGACCGATCCAATGGAAATTTGACCGATCGGTTGATTTTGACCGATCGGTCAATTTTGACCGATCGGTCAAATTTGACCGATCGGTTAAATTTGACCGAACGGTCAATTTCAACCGGTCAAGGATTAGGTGATCGGTCAAAAAACATGGTTTTTTGACCGATCCAGTGGAAATTTGACCGATCGGTTGATTTTGACCGATTGGTCAATTTTGACCGATCGGTCAAATTTGACCGATCGGTTAAATTTGACCGAACGGTCAATTTCAACCGGTCAAGGATTGGGTGATCGGTCAAAAAACATGGTTTTTTGACCGATCTAGTGGAAATTTGACCGATCGGTTGATTTTGACCGATCGGTCAATTTTGACCGATCGGTCAAATTTGACCGATCGGTTAAATTTGACCGAACGGTCAATTTCAACCGGTCAAGGATTGGGTGATCGATCAAAAAACATGGTTTTTTGACCGATCCAGTGGAATTTTGACCGATCGATTGATTTTGACCGAACGGTCAAGTTTGACCGTTCGGCTAAAATCAGCCGGTCAAGGTTTGGGTGATCGGCAAAAACCCTCGGTTTTTCGCCTGATCTAGTAGAAAATTGACCGATCGGTTGATTTTGACCGAACGGTCAATTTTGACTGTTCGGCTAAAATCAGCCGGTCAAGGTTAGTCTTGAACCTGTACTTTTGAGGAAGTGGTATAGCTTGCACTTTTCCTTTGATCTTTTGGCAGTCTTGAATATCGATGGAGTTTGATTTTTTCTGCTCTGAATCTTCGGTTTGCCTGAATGTAACATTGAACCGGCGGTCCGGTTCACTCGGACCGGTGGTTTGCTTGGTCTGGTGGTTTGAGTGGATCGGTGGTCTGACGCTTCGTCTGGCCCTGACTGTTCGTCTGGTTTTGCGCTTGCTATGGATGGATGCCACGTGTACCTACAAAAACACGCGATTTGATATGGTGAAGACACGTGTCTTTCTTGATTTGCGCGCCTGTTTTACCCCGGGTATATAAGTTTTTCTTGCTGTCATTTTTCGCCTCACGCTTTCAGAAAATTTTTCGAAGTCCAGATTCTTTGCTTCCCATCTCTTGTTCATTTCCTTTCGATCGGTCAAATGGCATCTTCGGGCAGTTCGAAGAAGAGTGCTGTTCCATCCAAGAGAAAGGGGAAGGAAGTTGTCGAGGTCTCTTCTGCTCCGAAGGGCCGAGGCAAAGGCAGGGCCGAATTGATCGAGCTTGGCCAACTGGGCAAGAGGCACCAGGGAGTTGGATTTGCTTCAGCTCCATCAAGGCCAGAGCAGATCCCCAAAGCAAAGTTTGTTCTCTACCCGTAGCTACCTTTGGAGGCGGAGCCTGAGTTTGGGTACAACATCGGCAGTAAGCTTACAGATGCAAAGAGGGAGAAGCTGCATGAGTTGCTGTCATGTTTCACAGAGGGAAAGGCTCGACCAGCGCTTCCGGTTTTATCTGCTTTTGGCGTTGATAGGCGGACAGTCTTTGTTTCATGGGCGAGCAAGGAGCAAGTGATGGGAACTATCGTCACGATCGGCCAGCTCAACTGTGGACTGCGCCTTCCACTGCCTCCTTTCGCCGCGAGGCTGCTGAACGTTTCCGATCTCTGTCCCGGGCAGGTAACTGGGAACTCCTGGAGGATCATCTACGCTTTCTGCCGCGTAGAGTCAGACTTCCAGAAGGAACTTAGGGAATGCTATTCCAGCATCCCTGAAGGTGATGAAGCCCGAATCGAGCTGGGATATTTCTTTTATCACTACCGATGGGCCTGGAGGAAGGATAGCCCGTTCTACTATCTGACAGGTGTCACTGCCCTCCGCCCGATTTTCGACACCATTGGTTCC
Organism: Chamaelirium japonicum; assembly: GCA_947650365.1. Taxonomy (NCBI): domain Eukaryota; kingdom Viridiplantae; phylum Streptophyta; class Magnoliopsida; order Liliales; family Melanthiaceae; genus Chamaelirium; species Chamaelirium japonicum. The sequence continues at coordinate 607,915 of CANTAL010000130.1, read as the reverse complement.
GACAAGCTCTATACTGACTGGCCGTTGTCGATATCGGGTGCCTGGACTCCTATATCTGTTCCGGAGGTTCCTCGATACAAGGTGCACAAGGAGACCGACATGTACTGCACAGGAGGAGCTCTCTCTTGGCCTCCAGAGCGAGTAGGGGCCCTCGATAACCTCTTCTTGGAGTTGACGTATGGGACCCGATCTTGGAAGCAATTCTCAAATTGCCCAGTCCGACACGGCAAGGCCAACCTCCTCCATCGATCGAAGCTTCGATATGAAGACAATGAGGTCATCTACTCTGATTACGAGGAGGACCCTCAGTCTGGAAAAATTGTTAGAAGGCTTCGATTCGAGAAGAAGGCTTATGGAGCCAGGCGCGCACTTCCCTCAGAGGAGAAACTGGTGATACCTCGCCAAGGCCCAGCAAAGAAGAGGAAAATCCCCACCAAGCAGCAGCAGGAGGATGAGAAGAAAAAGGATGAGGAAATTGAAGAGGAAGTAGAGAGGGAGGTGGAGGGCGGAGATGAGGAGGAAGAGGGCACTGGCAGCGACGGGGAAGATGGAGATGATGATGATGATGAAGATGGGGGTGGTGAGGAAGAGATTCCTCCCACCCCCACTGATGGTGGTCAAGGACATGGGGGTGGCGAGGAAGAAATTCCTCCCACCCCCACTGGTGATGCTGACGAGGAATCGCAGCCTATCCTCATAGACGAGGGTAAGGCTCGCAGGATGGAGTGAGTTATGGACGCCACGGGCGATGGCCCCAAGGTGATTCCTACTTATGACTTCGGGGAATTGAAGAAGAACCCCCTGCGCTTCAAGATCAGGATATCGGGGAGTGGTGGGGTTGGAAGCAACCCTACACCCCTCGATCAGATACCTCCCGAGATTCCCCACCTGGAAGGGGCAACTACAAGTGGGGGTGTGGAGGTTGAACAACCCCCACCCCCCTCACGATCTCTGGCTGAAGAGGTAGCTGCCATGGTGGCAGGGCTCGATCATTCGAGCGGGCACGAGGACGAAGGGGGAGCTTCACCTCCTCGAGACGTTCCCTCTCCTGCTCATTTGGAGAGAGGAAGTCGGGTTGGTGAAGCTACTCCTCAACCCTTGCTAGAGCCAACCCCTATCGAGGAGAAATCAACCCCCAAGGGTAAGAGCTCCGATCGTGGAAAGGGAAAGGCTCCTCAAGTCGAGGCTTCAGGTATCTGTACTAACTTGTCTTGATTGGCTGTCTTGTCTTTGAAGCTTGAAAATATTCTAACACTTTGATCTCTTGTTGCTTGCAGGTGCGCCTGTTGGCTCGACTCCGAAGATGAAGAGCTTGGGTGATGTTGACATCAACCACTCGACCAGCGTGATCCGAAAGCTTTGCAACCTTCCGGGAGCTACTTTTGAAGAAGCCTTCGATCGGCTTGAAGTTGTGGTATGTGCATATGCTTTGATCAATTGTTCGAGTTGAATCTTCAGAATAATTCTAACTCTTTGTCTATTTGCAGAACTCAGCCTGTTTGAGAATTGCAAGCAAGCTCTCCAGGAAGGCAGGAGAACGAGAGGCCGCCTCTGAGGTATCTCGTTTGACAGCTGAACTGAAGGCTGTGAGCACGGAGAGAGATGAGCTGAGAGAGCTCCTGACTTCGAAGAAAACCTCTCTCAAAGCCAAGATTGAGGATCTTCGCAAGGGGAAGCTGGAGATCAAGGGGCTGCAGGATCGTTGTGAGGCACAGAGTCACGAGCTTGAATCCTTGAAGAATCGACTCTCCAAGGTTGAGGACGTGTCCTGCGGTCGCACTAACGAGATCAAGGAGCTGAAAGAACGTCTTGCTGCTCAACATGCTGCTTTTACTGCCAGGGAGGAGACTTCCAAGAAGGCATTGGAGCATGCATTGTCTGAATGCAAGAGTTACAAAGAAACAGCCGAGAAAGCGGCAGAGGCACTCAGGGAACATGTTAGCAGCGTCCGATCTTCTAAAGCTTCGGTTGCGAGCAAGCCTCGTGGTGAATCTGAAGGAGAAAAGTCACGTGCTCCAAGCGTAGCCAAGCCCTGATGTATTTCTTCCTTTTCTTGGTTGTTTACACTTGTAAACTCTTGATATGTAGCAGCTCATCATTGTATTTGACAAGTTTTGATAATCAAAAGATCTTTTTGGTGTTTAAAAATTGAATCTCTTGTGTTTGAACTCTTTGAATGCTGTGTTCTGGATGGTATTGAAATATTTGAATACATATACACACTTGAATGTAAAGGGATGAGTCGCAACTCGATCACCCAAACTGTTGAGTAACTTGAAAATTGAACTTTGTTGGAGCACGACTTGAAATCGTTAACATTTGTATGTGAGGGGTTGAGTCGCAACTCAAGCACCCAAACTTGTTAGACGATATTTGAAATTGAAGGTTGTGTTGTAGCACAACTTGAAATCGTTAACATTTGTATGTGAGGGGTTGAGTCGCAACTCAAGCACCCAAACTTGTTAGACGATATTGAAATTGAAAGTCATTTAACGTTTGCACGTAAGGGGTAGTGTCGCAACACAAACTCCCAAACTCGTTAAATGACCAGTGACTTGAAGGTTGTGTTGTAGCACAATCCGAAACCGTTTAACATTTGCCTGTAAGGGGTCGAGTCGCAACTCAAGCACCCAAACTTGTTAAACGACCTAGTAATTTGAATGCTGATAGCTTTGAACTTGAATGTAGATAATTTGAAACTGCTCCAGAATTTGAATCACCAAGATGAACATTTGAAAGCAATCTTTATTCAGCTTGGAATTTACATCAAGGATAGAACATTTTGAGATATCTAGCTTTCCATGCTCGTGGCAATCGATAGGATCCTTTGCTTCCTCCTGATTTGACTATGTACGGACTTTCCCAGTTGGGAGCTAGTTTCTTGCTGTTGTGTTCTCTGGCAATACGAATGGTTGCTTGGAAGTTGACCATCTCTAACCCCTAGATCTGTCAGTCTCAAGGGAGATCTTCACTGTCGATGCTTGACGGAATGATCTTGCCTGCCTTTGATAAATTCTTGGAGATGTCCTATACGTAGCAGATCTTCCAAATGATACTTTAGCCGGTGGCATTGATCGGTAGAATGTCCATGACTGCGATGGAAATCACAGTAGACTGTTTTATCTGCAGTGAACTTGGTGTCGGGCTGCAGTGGATTAGGCCATCGAAGGAACTCTTCGTGCTGAATGCGATCGAGGATTTGCTCGATTGGTAGATTCCACTCGGTGAAAGTGGTCTTCGTTGGAGATCGACGCCCGTCATTCTTTGACCGTTTGTTGACTGGGGGAGCTGCTGCCTCAGCGTTGTGAGCTTTGGCAGCATACTTCGGAGCTTCTCTTTCCGAGGGCCTTCGCTTCGACTCTCTCCCTTTTCGGGCCACTTGATCATCTTCAACCTCAATCTCCCTCTGAATTCGATCAAACATTAAACCCAGGGAAGGAGGGGGATTGCGAATGAAGTCGTTGTAGATGTGTAGATCGAAACGGAGGGCGTTCTGGAAAGATAACATGATAGCTTCGTCATCCAGATGTCTCCCTGAGAGGGCAGCATGCTCGTTGCGAAATCTTCTTGTGAAACTGCGGAGAGTCTCGTCAGCACCCATCCTCAACCGATAGAGGGAGTCGAGCTTCTTTTCTGGCTTCAGATTGAGCTGATAATGTTGCACGAAAAGGTTTGCCAAAACATCGAACTGGGTGATGGACCCAGCTCGGAGATTGTGATACTAGTCGAGTGATGGCTCATCGAGACTTCCGGCGAAAGTGCGACAAAGCACGTTGTTTTCTTCTTCGTATGGTGTCAAGGCTTGCTTGAAGGCAAGTATATGGAGAGTTGGATCTCCTCTGACGCAGTTGAATTTGGGGAGGATAGGAGTTCTCTATCCCCTTGGAAATGTTGTCTCGAAGAGACTTCGATGGAGAGGTCCGGCGGATGAATACCCATCTCTACGACCATGTCCCCGACCTAGAGGTGGGTCAAGAGGCAAGATCGCAAGGTCTTGCTCAAGCATTGAAGTATTTGTCAGTTGAAGTCGGTGTCGAAGGTCCGGTCCAAGTCCACGTTGAAGTGGAATGGATGGGGAAAGTCGACTCTTTGAAGGAGCGCCTTTCATTTGGTGCTTCCTTGGTATGTTGAGTTTTGAAGGTGTCCTCTTGTCACAGTTGCGGCCAGAAGAAGATTGAGAAGACTCGTCATCGAGACAGTCCCAAACACTCTGCTTCCAGGGGGTAGCAGAGGGAGTTGGATCACGTCGAATCCTCTCGAGGGCAGTAGTACCCATTGACCTCCGTTGTTCGGAGTGGATGGAATATCGAGGAAGATCGACCCTCTCACTTGTGGAGGGGATCGGAAGAGCGATTCCAGCCTCGGAGGCTGCCTTCTTCAGAGCATCCCTCTCAGCAGTGAGGGTGGCATTCTGCTTTGCCAATTGGAGCAGCTGGAAGTCGACTGCAGAGATTTGGTAGGTTGATGGAGAGTCTTCAGCAGGAGCGGGTGTTGTTTGCCCAATCGACTGTCGCGCGGGGTGGGCGATAGGTCGATCGACAGATTTGCCACTCCCTGAACGAACCCCCATCTCGAGGACAGCAAGGGGCTGTCCGAAGTTGAGCCTTTGACTCATTGAACGAGTCTCAGGACGAGGTTGTTGTTGAGTGTTACTTCCTTCTGGTTGACCTTGATGTTTTGTCCTCGCCATTCAGAGAGCGAAAGGTGCAACGAGAGTTCCACTCGATCAGTTGTCTGATCAACCGAGAGGGCGAGGAAGTTTTGACTATCAAGATCGGTTGTAGGTTCAACCGATCAAGTAGTAGAGAGCTCGACTTTTTGCTCGGATCCCACAGACGGCGCCAAACTGTGGGGGAAAATCTTCGTGCCGACCCGAAGACTCTCGCAGCACCAGTCAATTGAAGGTTCGATTCGAGGAGATCGTTGTTCGATCTGTTGATTGAAGTTGAAGTCTTTGATATGTAAACAGAGAGATGCAATCAGAGAGATTGTTGACACGAGATGTGATCTCGGAGTTCAGCCGAAGCCTACGTCTCCGTGCTATAGGGAGCAACCCGAATTCACTAACACTTATATTGAAGTGATCTCGACAGGCCGAGTATCACCGAAAATACTCTGATCTCTTCGAAAGAAAGAAGATTAAAGAGAGGTGGAAGATGGGAAGTTGGAAATCCCAGAGCTCTGGTTTTTTAGAACTGAGAGTTCGATCCTTTTACATTCGAAGGCTCTGCTATTTATAGACTTCTGGGGAGGATTTCCTGGGTAAATGGCGGTTTCTGCTGCCGTATCTGGGGATCCTCCAGGCAGGGCCGGTGGGTCCCGCTGTGGTCTCCGGGGGCCCACCAGGCAGGGCCGGTGGGTCCCGCTGTGGTCTCCGGGGGCCCACCAGGTAGGGCCGGTGGGTCCCGCTGTGGTCTCCGGGGGCCCACCAGGCAGGGCCGGTGGGTCCCGCTGCTGGCAACCTCCTTACCAAAATTTGCACCCATACGCGCGTCGAGCTTCTTCTCAGCATGGCGGAAGTGGAGTCCCCAATGGCTGAAGTGCTGATGCGCGGATTCCCGGGCGACCTGACTAAAACTCTCTTTGTTGCGGTGATGAACCCAGAGGAGGGCGCTTCACGGAAGAAGTCGAAGAAGAAAAAGACTCCTCCAGCCCGCCCGTCGGGAGAGGACACCATTGTTCGGGAGGCTCGTGAAGCCTTCCAGCGAGTCATCGAGGAGCGGAGGAAGGCCGCCCTCGCGGAGGCGGGCTTGGGATCAGCCGATGATCTCAGCACGACCTCTAGCTCCGATGACGAGGAGCGGGCTTCGGAAGATGAGCCCGCGACTGCAACTGCGGGGCCTTCCCCGCCCTTCGAGGGACCGGCTCCGGCGGGCTCAACCCTTCCGCCTGCTCCGAGCGCGGCACCAACACCGGCCGCGCCTGCTCCCAGCATGCCCGTGCCTGCGCCTGCGCCCTCTCCTGCCAGCACGCCTGTGCCCGAGCTCGCACCTACGGCCCCCGAGCCCGTGCTCGAGCCCGCGCCTGCGCCTGCGCCCGAGCCCGTGCCCGAGCCCGCGCCTGCTGCCCCCGAGCCCGCGCCTGCGCCTGTGCCCGAGCTCGCGCCTGAGCCCGCGCCTGCCAACACGCCTGCGCCCGAACCCGCGCTCGCGCCTGCGCCTGTCCTCAGTGCGCCCGCGCCCGAGCCCGCGCCTGCGCAGGCTATCAGTGCGCCCACGCCCGAGCCCGCGCCTGCCCTTCTTGAGGTTCCTCCTCTCCCGGAGCTTGGCGGGCTGGTCTACTGGTCTCCGGACCTGGGGGCCATCCTGGACGACTTTCCAATCTCCAGCTCGGAGGCCTCGGAACCAGCCGTGCCTCCCCTTACCAAGGAAGGAGGCGCCGGCGCTCAAGGGGGCGAGCCCGCCGCCACTGCCGTCGATGCGCCTTCCCCGGCTGCCGCAAACGAGGTGAGCCAGGCGGGCTCATCCTCAGGCGACCCCGAGCGCGTCCCCTACTTCACGCGGGAGATCCTAGGGCGCAACATTTTCGCACGGACTCCCTACATCGCCCTCATCAACCGGCTCCTCGAGGTAAGATTACCTGCACACTTCTCCGCTTTGAATCCTTCTCTTGTTCTAAATTTCTTCTAAGACTTTCTCTAACTGTTTCACCTTGGCGCAGGTGGAGCGAGTCAGCCGGGCCCTCGCCGATGAGGTCGCTGGTGTCGCAGGGGACACAGTTGCTCTATACGATGACACTCTCCACAGCTCGGAGAGGAGAGTAGACGAGCACATCCACCAGCTTCGCCAGGCGGACCGATCCGGCGAGCTCCGAGCTGAGGTGGACCGGTTGCGCCAGCAAGCCGCCTCTGTTGATACAGAGGTTGCCCAACTGCGCCAGCGGGCTGCCACTCTCACCATGGGGCTAGCCTCAGTCAAGGACGCCCAAGCCCGCACCCTCGCAGACCTACAAGAGGCGACCAAAGCCAAAGAGGCCGCCCAGAAAGAGATCGTCGAGCTCCGCAGCCAGGTGGCGGCCTCCCGGGACGAGATCGCGATGCTGAAGGAGGCACATCTTCGCGACCTCAACTCCCAGCGAGAGCGCCTCCAGTCGTAGCTGGACGAGCTTCTCAAGAAGGGCGCGCTGGACGCCATCGAGAAATACAAGGCCGAAAGGTCGAAAAAGAGGAAGTGCGGTGGCGACGATGAGGGTGCTGGCGCGGGCCCAGCTTAGGCTGTATCTCCTTGTAATTTTTTTTTTTTGTCCGCGAAGCTCCAGGCGAATACGTCGCGGTATTCCCTGAGTAAGTTGGTTATGGCTAGGACCTCGCCCTCGGTTAACGAGGTCCCGAGACTAACAATTCTCGGCCCCTCGTTGCCGCCAATGTCGATCTCTTGAAGTGGTTCGGCAACCCGAAAACTTCCTCTCTTGGGGGTTGCTAGGCGACCTTCCTCCAACTTAAGATCCATACCGCTCCCACCCGAGGATGGAGTAGGGGACTTAGGCGAGGAGGCCCCCAGCGGGCTCCCCAGGAGCTCGCTCGTATCGGGCAGTAATTGCTAGGAGGGTGCGGGCCTCTTGGCCTCGGCGACCTCCATGTCCATGAGGTGAGGGACATCCTGCTCGCATCTGGTTGCGGTTACCTGATCCCCCCGAATAACTACGACCCCGCTCGTGGTTGGGAATTTGAGGGCCTGATGGTTGGGTGAAGATACTGCCTTCATCTGCCTTATCCAAGGCCGCCCAAGGATGGCATTAAAGGCGGAATTCCCGTCCACTACCACGAAGCGGACTTGGCGAGCCTCCGGGCCCGCGGTCACGGTAAGGGTTATCTCTCCTGCCACTTTGGCGACCTCACCGGTGAATCCACTGAGGGAGCTCGTCGAGGGAGACAGGTCGGCAAGTCTCAACCCCATTCGCAGGTAGGCCGACAGAA